>JASDQU010236888.1:0-16118 GCA_032191745.1 Picea mariana
AGAGAATATGCGGCCACTTCATCCAAGAGGGAAACCTGCCATTGTTCCTGAGTTTATACTTTAAGGCTTTAAAGTATATTGTCAAGGCATCTGAAAAAACAGAGGGAGCTAAGAATAGAAAAAAGACTGATAAAAAGGTAAAAACTATTGTCGGTTTCTCATCTGTCTCTGTCGAAATTCCCAGTTTTCCTGGATACTGATATCTCTCTCAATTGCTGCCCATGAATGTTCTAAGTCAACTCAGTTATTTGCTGTTTGTAAAATAGCATTGAATAAATTTAGAGCAATGTTGGTTTGATCCGAGAGACCGGGCTTGATGTTAGGCTGCCTTGCAACTGGTACTATCATGAAGGAGGAAAGTAAAGGAGGATAAAGTTCTGTGTTTTATTTTTAGGCTGGTTATCTCTATTCCACAATGTAATGAGAATGATGTCAAAACACAAATAAATAGTATGACCAAATTGCAGGCCTTTTCTTGTATCTGAGTTAAATTTTAAAGAAAATAAACATGCATGATATGGAGAAAAACATAAAGCTATTAGCAAAGTGAGGCATTAATTTCAGAGGAATTTCACATTGTAATAGAAGACTATGAAATGAGAAAAATATTAATGAAGCATATGATGTTGAAATCTAAGCATCTATAGGTCTTGTATCTGTTGATAATGGATACAGAGGAAAAATTGTAAATGATTTGAAATAACAAGAATAATAATTTCCATAGTAGAGGTTGTACTAAATTGTAGCTAAGCATTCATCAATTAAACATATATAAGAAAGATGAGATGACAGGGAAACACATAACTCAGAAGTGACAAGATCTGGAATCTTCAATCTGCATTTCTATTAATTTAGAGTCTCTTCAAAATTACTTCATCAAAAATGTTTTTTCGGAGAGATAAAAAAGCCCCATTTTAGTCTTCGTTCCCTGTATTTATACAAGGTCATCCATACTTGATGGCTAACAATCTCCTACTTTCTAGGAAAAAAATAGTTACAAAACTGCAACCTTAACCATTGCATGATTAACTTTTGTTTATCTATCATTCCAACTGTATGCGTTTCCAAACGATACTTCATTGCTTAGTCGAAGTCTCTCCCTCCTTTGATGCTACACATTCAATACATTTCTCTAGAAAATTGACAAAGTTTCTAGGAGGTGTTGGAAGATCTTTAGTCTCAAACAGATAAAACTTTCTTTGTACCTTTGGGAACCGGTCTTCAAAAACTTGGTCGGAAAACTTGATCACTTGCAATTTTAAACTGGGTTGTATCAACCATCTGTTTATTAGGTTGGCATTGCTTTCCTTCAATTATAAAATTTCAATCTAAATCTTCTTCAAATCTTCTTTGCAGTCCAACTGCTATTTTTCAATGTTTATCTGCCCCAGTGACTCGGAGCAGTCATTTTTTTCAATGCCTAATGCTTTCTTATCTAAAGAAGCAAAGATTCCTTCACAATCATCTTTGATTTCTTTGACTATCTTCTTTCTCTTAGATATATTTGTTTCCCATACCTTGAGCATGATGTCTCCTTTTATTTGTTCTGTGACAGAGAGCTTTAGATTTTTCGTCACCTCTTTATTCCCTGAACATGCAACCACTTTCTAGAAAGTATTCCTTACTGCTTTAGCTTCCTTTTCTAGTAAAATAATATTATCAAGAGATTTTCTTACCTCTTGAAAGTAATTCTGGATGATCCCTATTTTGGAGATCAGTCTCTACTGCTCAGCTTCTATCTTTGTATGTGTTTCTAGGGAGAGGGTGCATAAATCCTTTAAATATATAACCTGGCATTCCATCAAATTAAACTTAGCCTGTAGCTATTCTGCATGCTCCTTTTGTTGAGCAACCTGCACCTGAATTTCTTGTATCCTCTGGTTCATTTCATCTAGGCTTGATTTGAGTGATTGAATTTCTATCATTTCAACAACCTTGGTATGCTCCAAGCTTTTACTCACCTCTTCTCTGATGTTCTTCTCAACATTCTTTAACTGATCCTGTAATTGAGCTATCATGTTATTACTCTTCTTTATCCTCATTCTCATGTTTCCCACAGTAAAACATTTTGTTGTTTCCATGGCTCCCATGGAACCTACTATCTCTGTAGCGAAATCCTCCTCCTCCAAATTCTGTCCATCTAGCAAGACTTTATGCTTTTTTACCATAACCCCCTCCTTCATATACATCTCTTGTTTTAGGACAACCTTCCTCTTTCTGCTGAAAAAATAATGAGAAGGAGGAATCTCATCTATGGAGATAGAGGTGAGGTCATCAACAAATATGGCTCCTGTCTATGGGAATCCAAAGGTGGACTGTAAGGGGGTTAAGGAAGCTATGGGACTTCCTAGCTCTGTAGATCCTTTCCCTTCTATTGCCTTATGCATATTGACATCAACAATAGGTGATGAATGGGGAGTAAGCTTACTGGACTTGGGAGGCATCCCAGACCTCCTCTCTTCTTCCGTCTCTGGTTTTTTCATCTGTAAGGCCTCTTTATTTTGTGGGGGCCTTTCAGTATCCTGTGGGAGTTTTTCAGGATTGCCCTTGTCTTGTGCTTCCTGTTAGAAGCCTGGAGGAGTAGTTTCTTGTTCTTGGGGAAGGGTGATTTCTTCTCCTTGCAGTACTTTGAGCGGACCACTCTGTCTATGCTTCTGAAAGGTCCAAAAACTAGCTTTCAAGTGGGACGACAGTGTCTGTACTCGTTCTAACACCTCTTTATAAGTCTTAGTCCATTTGAACATGTCATCCCAAGGGAAATTCTCATGTTCATATTCTTTCATATTGCAGTGGGCCATGTGTTTCCCCACTAACTGGTAAGGATCGTGCTTCCTGTGTTCGAGTTCTACCAATTTGACCTCCTCCAGTGTTGCCACTTCAACCTTGGGATGACCTAAGTTGAGAAGTGAAAATTTTCCAATCTGAACGGGAAAAAAATGCCAAGATTTCTTTTGATATGTCTTTAGTTCTATCCCGATTCCACCCGTTACTATTTGATAAGCTACCTCCCTGCACACTAGTTTGTGAGGGAGGAATTTTGGGAGCGCATGTGGAGGAACCGAACATCCGAAAACTCTGATGTAGGAGAAATTTTCCTCTATAAACCAGTCAACAATTGCCTGAAGGCTCCCTATGACGAACTCTGAAATGTGGGGGGGTGCACAATCGTATAACATATGGTGTAGTGGTATTACCACGAAATGAAAAATCTCATAGAATGAATCCTTGGTGTTTTCTTCCCAAATTTTAGAATGATATTCATGAATAGGCTCCAAGTAAGTCGGATTCCAACTCTAATTCATCAAAGGGAAAGGAGTTGAGAAGCATATAACATCCATGATGTATGCGGACATATAAAAGGGTGTTGTTTGGCCTTTTGATCTTGCAGTCTGGTATTCCATAACCTCTCTCGCTATGTTATCGGATAAAATCTTATCCCAATTAAAGATGTAACCTTCTACGACCTCACGCAAAAGAGGTACCCATTCCACTGGGAAGTGGGTAGGACTTTTCTTACCAAAAAACCTACATAACATCATCGACACATAAACCATATACTCGTTTAAAGATGCTATGGCGTAAACACCATGTGTGTCGGCCTTGAATTTTGCTTCGTTTCTCCACCAGTCTTTTATTATGTCAGGATACGTTTGGTCTGACTCAAAACATTCTTTCCTTTGAAACTTATTGACAAAATATTTATTATAAATGTATTTGGGATAGGAAGACAATTTATACATTACTTGATATGTTCTGGTCTGAAGGAGCTGATGACGACCCCTCGGCTGTCCCGAATGATCCTTTGCTGCACGTCCACTCGCTCTAAAGCCCAACTAATCATGTCATTGTAAGTCAGGAGTCACGACTGCATCGCCACCTTGTGAAGTTCAGACTCTGCTATATCCCGAAGTTTGTTGTCGGCATCATGGGGGAAGTTCTTAATTTCATAATTGAGAGTTTCGAAAATCTACCTCAAGGATTTTATGGAATTGGTGGCATGTCGTATTGTATCAGATGTAACATCTTCGTCTGGACTCGAGACGTCTGCAACTTCCTTATTTTTCTTGGTGGCCTTCTTGGGCACCATGGGGGTTATACTGGACCAAAAACCTGTTTACAGGGAAAAGAGTATAAAACTAGACAAATGTGACTCGCTACAGAGGTAAAGGTTAAGAATGAACTTCGACACACAGGACCTTTATTAATCTCTAAATTTGTGCTTTAGCGAGCATACTGATACCATCGATGAAAAATAAATTCTTTAATTTGAAAGATATGCTTAGAGATACGAATTCACGTAAAAAATATTTGCATTTACCTGTTATTAATACTGTCGTATATCAGAGATTTCGAAACTAAAAACCTGAGAATCACTGCCTTCCCTAATTACCGAAAAGAAAAAAGCAAATTAGTCATCATTAATCATGATTTGAAAACAACTTAATCTTTTAATCTTAGGGTTTGTTTAAATAAAACACGATTTTGCATTTCAGAACTTTGGGGATCCTACTGTCAGGGGATATGTCACAAGTAAACCCCGAATTGCGAAATTGCGATGGGATTAGTGAGGCGCTAATCATTCGTATTAAAAAACTTTAATTAATCATGATTAGTGGACAATTACTTTTTAATTTTTTTACTTTTCGAAAAATCGAGGACTAGGAGTTTGAAGGAGAAGAGTTTGAAAACACTTTAGTAGAGAGAAAACCTAATCACAAAAGACTAAGGGAGAGATAATTGTGTTTAGGGATTTGATTAATTACGAATGAAAGAGTGATTTGTGGTAAACAACGGAAAAAGTAACATTCATTTCTTCCCCCTTTTTACTTTATATTTCCTAATATTTTGAAATGGCTTCGGGATTTCGGTGCCGGGAAAAAGGGATAGTTGAAGATCACACCTCGAGAGGAACTGAATTTTGAAACCCGAAAAGGAATGGGTGATTCTGAATCCTTTCTATTTTGGACTAAGGGTGGCTCCATGGCTCAGGAAAAAATGAAGCTTCATTTTTAAAGGGTGGAAAAATTTAATCTTCGTGTCAACATTAGGCTCCATCTAGGGATCTCGTCTCCTTGTGGGACGAGAAGAACATGTAGACCAAGTTCCTTCATTGGGTAATGGAGTCAAAGATTTGGCTCTGTGAGAAAAATAAGGAGAAAAAATTGAACAATATTAGGGTCTCAATGTCAACCTTGAAAAATCTACAAAAACAAAAATTTTGACTATCCTGAGCCAGGTTTTCAATAGATTTCTTATCCTAAATCTAATCTCAAAACTGTGTAAGATAATCAAAACCTAATTAATTAATCTTATCAGGATTTCTGTGATTCATTTTGCATCAAGGCAAGTATTTACGCTGTGTCTGATAAGGATATCTTAGAATCCTATGATAGAATCCAGCTGAAAAGAAGAGAAATTACCAGAGTATCTTTTAACTCACGTATACCAACTTTTATCAGATATGAGGATATTGCTTCACTGCCAGCGAGCTTGTTCAGTACCTCGGTGAAGTTATCTGAATTCCCACATTGAATTTCCTTTCACCACTTCATTTTTCGCAAGCATTTAAATGATGAGATGAGGGCAATCAATAAGTATGCATTTCCTTTCTTCATCTTTTTGAACTAGATGGGGGCAAACAATATTTAATTTCCTTTCACCATCTGTCCGTAATTTGTTTTTTTTAGATCTGAAGTGGGGGCAATCAATGAGTATGCAATACATTCGGGAAGATATCTATTTAAAAAAGGATCAAACTCTATAAACTCATTTAAATCACTCTGGGTCAATCTTCTCACCTACCTTCTAAAATCAAGGGTTTCAGAGGACTTCTTAATGAAAACTTTTTGACCTTTAGTCTCTAGGGAACTTCCTTGAGCAAAACCAATCAATTATTTTTGTTAGGATAACTAATAAGGTTAGGATTAACCTAGACATGTTTACGATCCAGCCAGAGTAAAAAAACGAAAAACAAAAGCTACTCTCTTTCTTGAAAATATGTTCGAGAGTTTCCAATGACTGAAGCGAGACCCCTCCGTTCCCAGGAAATTTCATTGATTAGATGTTTATGATCAGGAAAGAAAAGGATTTATTGTGGCCAAGGAGGAGGGTAAAGGGGTTTAGGCAAGCTGCTGTACATATGGCTATTCTTAGAGAGAGTTTTATTTTTATTTTTAAACAATGATGATTTATTTATTGTACTTTTGAGAGTTTTTATCCAGAATTTAAAAAAAAATGGGATTTCATACCTTTATGAGATCTTATATTTCCAATCCAAAGATTATTCGTTCACTACCTTTTTCATTGTGAGAGTCTTGATATGAGTACCTGCGCATTTCGGGACTTTCAGTACCTCAAGTCCGCTATCTCGTGATAAACTTTTCCTGTGAATAACATAACATTACAGTCCTTAAAAAATGACATGAAAGAAGATTTTGTTTATTTTATTTTATATATTATTTACAAAAAGCATGAAAACAAACCGGTATCTACAATGATAATTTAGAAACACATTATTGCATGAAGTGTTTGAGATGCCACCCATTTACAGGGGCATTAAGAATGTCTCCATCCAGGTTTTCTAATAACCAAGAATTTTTTCCTTCCAAGGCCGAAATTCTATATGGACCAGACCAGATTGGATCGAATTTGCCATGTTTTCCAGCGTCTTCCTTTCTAGCTTCCCATTTTAAGACCAAGTCGCCAAGATCTTTCTCTTTATGATCGAATAAGGCTTTCATTTTGTCCTAATACCTTTGCAACCTTTCATTTACTTCGGCCCTATTTTTTGGACTTTGACCAGCTGGTTTATTCTCCTGGTAACGTCATTGGGCTCTTCATTGGAATATTGCCAGAGTTTCATTACTGGCAGAGTAAGATTTAATGGCAAAACGACATCAGTGCCATATACCATCTGGAAAGGGGAAATCCCGATTGATCTTTTGGTACTTATTCTATTGGCCCATAAAGCATATTTTAAATGGGTATGCCACACTTTTTTGTTTTCAGTCAAATTTTTTTTTATCACGGTAATTAGGATTTTGTTGGATGATTCAGCCAGACCATTTCCTTGTGGGTAGTAAGCTATGGAGTGCCCTAGTATGATGTTATATCTTTTACAAAAATTTATCATGGCCATTGATTTAAATGCCTGTGCATTGTCAGTGACTATTTTTCGAGGGCAACCTAATATGGATAAGATATTATCTTCCAAGAAACCGATTACTATTGAGTCAGTTGCATTCCTTGTGGGGATAACTTCTACCCACTTAGTGAAATAATTAGTAGCAGTTAGGATCCATTTGTGTTGCGCACTGGAGTGTGGATGAATTTATCCGATGAAATCAAGTCCCCATTGATGAAGCATGGCTTCAGTTTTAATTGGAATCAGGGGTAAGGCTGGGAATCTCTATTTTCCTATGAACAACTGGCATGGGACGCAATTTTGAACTTTAGTGTTCACTTCTGTGAACAATTTGGGCCGGTAGTATCCAACTCTTAAGATTTTATACAATGTTGCTCGCCAAGCATGATGTCCTCCACATACTCCGATATGGAATTCATCTATAACTTCTTCTGTTTCAGTCTCAACTAAGCGCCTCAGTATAAAACCCAATGGATCTTTCCAAAACAACTTAGCATCTATGATACAGTATTTTACATCATGTAACTTTAGCGTCCTAGTTTTTGACGGGGTTAAATCACTAGGACATTGAAGCGTGAGTAGGTAATGGACAATGTCGTGATACCAGGCTGAAGTCAAAAACTTATCTTGGATTTCGGTTGTAGGTACAGTGATATCAAGCTCGTCTATTTCCAGGAATCTCTCATCCTATTGCAACTGATTTATTCCAAGCACTTTTAAATTTGATTCGATAATCAATTTGGCTAAACCTTGACCTTTGATAATTTTAGTTGGCTTGACTTCTAGATCAAACTCCTGGATCTTAGCTAGCCACCTGCCTCTTCTTCCATCGTTGTCTGGTTGCACCAGGATGTCTTTAATAGAGATAGAGGGTACATAGGCTATGATCTTTGAATGTAACACATAAGTTCTGAAAGCCTTCAGATATTTCACCATTGTGTAGGCTTGTTTCTCCATTATATCATATTTCAACTCAGCATCCCTGAGGATTTTGCTAAAAAATGCAATAGGCCACTCAAAAATTTCTTCATTTTTTTGTAACAAGACAGCTGCAATGGTATGTTCTAAGGAAAAAGAAAAAATCAAAAACTCTTTCGTGTAATCTGGACTTGCCAAGACCGGTGCTTCACTTATTACTTTCTTGATGCGTTGAAATGATGCTTTGTATTTGCTAGTCCATATCACCTTGCTATCCTTTTTGAGCATATCTGTTATCAATTTCATAATCTCAGCAAAGTTAGGAATCAATCTCCTCAAGAAATTGATTTTTCCGAAAAAAGACTAGATTTCTTTTACATTTATAGAAAAATTTATAGTGTCTATTGCTTCAACCCTTTTTGGATCGATTTTGATTCCTTCTTTAGACATGATATGGCCCAAAATCTTAGCTTCTTGCATCGCGAAATGAGATTTCTTGGGGTTGAGTGACAAACCAAATTTTCGGCATTTCTCAAAGGTTTTCCTAAGGTGCGTTAGATGTTCGACATCAAATTTGGAGAACAAAGTTAGGTTGTCAAGGTAGACAACAACAAATTTATCCCTTTCACCCACGAAAGCAATATCCATGGCCTGCTGAAAAGTATCCCCTGCATTCATCAAACCAAAGGGAATTTTATCATACATAAAAGTACCCCATGGGGTAGTGAAAGCAGTCTTTTCTTTATCGTCTTGATGCACTGCGATTTGATTGTAACTTGAAAAACCATCAATCATAGACATTCGGTTACCTCCAACTACTTTTTCTAAGACGTGATCCATCTTAGGCAATGGGTAATTGTCTTTGAGTGATGATCGATTCAGGGTTCTGAAATCGACACATAGTCTGATCTCGTCGTTTTTCTTTCTTACTGGGACCAAGTTGGCTACCCACTCAGAGTATCTCAGTGGAACTATGATTTTATAATCTAGGATTTTTTTGACTTCTTTTTCTATCACCGGTAATAGGATAGGGTTAATCTGCCTGAGTTTCTGTCTAAAAGGTTTGACGCCTAGTTTTAGTGGGATTTTATGTTCCATGATGATTGTATCATAAGTTCTCAACTCGTCATAAGACCAAGCAAAAACATCTTTGTATTTTCTAAGCAACTCAACATATTTACTCTTGATTTCGGAAGACAGGTACCTGGACACTTTCACTAGTCCGAGACTCTCATCAGAACCTCTATTGGAATCTTTGACTTCCTCCGGCTGAGGCTGTAAGGTAGTCTTGAAAGGGATGTCATCATTACTAAAAATCCTTTCTAAGGGAATCAGGCCCTTGGGTATCTGATTATTTTTTAAAACTAACATCCGGTGATTTGTGATTTTATCCTAGAACTCTTGGGGCTCCTCCCCTTCCTGCATGATCCAAATAGGATTATTTTGGTTCTCTCAGTCAGCATGGGTTTCGACGAACTCGGCTATCCTTTCTAGAAATTTTCGGAGTTGTTCATCATCCTCAAAGACTTTCCAATGTTGTATGTTATTGGGTATGGAAGGTCTATGTCTCATTTGTATATGATATTTAAGTTTGAAAGTAGTGGGAGGTGAGAAAGTCGAAGCTGCTTTGGCTAAAGCATCTACCTGCTGATTTTCGGCTCTTGGGATGAAATGAACATTAACAGAGGAGAAAATTTTTTCAATTAGGTCCCAAACACAATTTCAATATGACCTTAACCTAGGATGTTTGGCCTGATACTGGCGATTAACGTGTCTCACAATCAACTCTGCGTCACCAAAAACTTCCAAGTTTTTAATTTTCATTTTCCTAGCGGCCTCTAACCCTAACACTAGATCTTCGTACTCACACACGTTATTGGTGTGGTCTATGTTCCATTGAAGCCTATAAGAGAAAGGGATAATGAATTGGTTATCAGGTGCCACAAAAATTACTCCAGCCCCAGCTCCAAGATAAGATGAGGAACCATCAAAAAACATTTTCCAAACACTAGTGTTATACACATCTTGTTCTATTTGTTCTTTTTCTTTTTTATTTTCTGTACAAATTTTTTATATACATGCATCCACATCATCATCTATAAATAAAATAGAATTACCTAAATCATGATCAGAAAGATATACAGGATAATTGTTTGGGCTGAAAGGATCACTGGGCATAAATGCTAACCTGGTTTACTTGTACAGCCGCATGAACTGCCCCCCAAAAACTAGAATTGTTGCGTACGTTATATCAAGTTGAAGGGAACCTCCAAGTTTGGCACCCCAAGATCGGGACAAGAGCATGCCATATTTTTGGGGTATATCTATGACAACTACATCCATTAAAAAACTTTTTGAAGGTATTTGTGCAAGGTTTACAACTAAGTCCTTTATCATACCTATACACTTGACTTTTCTCGAATCGAAAGAATATAAATCTCCATAAGGCCTGGTGATTTCAAGGCCGAGTCTATCCATGATTGCTTTAGGCATCACATTGTGAGATGCCCCAGAATCTATCATGTAGTTATGGAGTAGATGGTCGAGAACGATCAAAGTAATGTAGAAAGGGGCAACAATGTCTTTGGCACCTTTGAAGTGTGGGCCAAAAATTATGTTAGGTTTTTCATCCTCTAAGTTTATAACATCGACCTGACTTTCATTTTCTGAAAAATTAATCATTTTCGCAATTTGTTTTTGGTATATCGGGTTTTTAGCCAGTTCTACAAGAGGAATAAGAATTTTGATCTTATTGATTTCGTTTTCTAGGTTGAAACTTCCAATGGTTTTGTCGATTTCCATGTTTTGAACCTCTGACCCTTTCTTTTCAGTTTTCCTTGGATGAGGGGCCTTTGTTTCGGTAACAGGGGTATCTTGTTTTTGCATGCTCAAGGGTGGCGTTTCCACTATCTTTGTTTTAGTAAACTGGATGTTAGTGGCCTTAGTCCCTTCAGTCTGTTTCTCAATGCTTTTTGAATTTGGTTCGTCAATTTCAAACCTCGACAGTATTTTCTTAACTGGAATGGTTGCGAAAACCCTATTTATAGGTCTCAGGTTGTATTTTTGGTGAAGTTCAGCCATTATCCCATCCGCTATTCCTTGATAGGTCAAATCTTCCGAAACACTACCATTCTTGCCACTCTTGGTCCCACACTCTATAGTCAAATAATTTTCATAATTGTGTCTTGTTATGTAAGGTTGTAGGCATTCATCACCAAGATTGTTCATATCCTCTTCTAACTCCTCGAAATCCTCCAAGTCTTGTCCTCCTACAAAGTTTTCACTTTTAAAAGGAGTTTGGATCTTTTGATCTTCATTCTTAATTTGTTTTTGGTGGTTTTGAGGGTTAGGGTTCTTTCTGAACTCCTTTCTAGGGTAATGTTCATTCTTAGCTTGTTCTAGTTCCATTCTCAATATTTTGTTTGACAGTTCTTTGATGATTCTAGCCATATCGTCCATTTTGTCCTCTAAAGATCTTCCTAATCTAGAGGGTGCTCCTTACTCCCTGTATCTCTTGATTTCTTTGTTTCCCATATCAAATTTAGCTTTTAGCTTTCCTGATGCCATCGTATTAGATTCAATTTCGTGGGCATCATCTTGCATCTTGGTAAGATCTACTGATCTTCTCTCCCTTAATAACAGGGCGAAGTTGGGGTCAAAATCTCCAGCGAAAGTCACTTTCGCTGCAGGTTGTGAGGGCTTGACCTCAGTTGGGATCTTATTATACAATTTTTTAAACCATTGTGTAAAATCGAGGACGAATTCAAATTTTTTCTTTCAAAGAGCTCCAAATTCAATCAGATAATAAAGATGGTCTTTCTGTTCACCCCATTATCTGATAAAAGTGTTTTCAAGTTCATCATATGATGGCATAGATCCCGTGGCTAGGCATCAAAACCAAGTTCTTACTTTCCCTTCAAAAAGTTTTAATCAAGAGTCTGGAGTAAACATCTTCATGTTCCAATCCAAGAATGTCAGCGAATTGATCGAAAAAATTTATGTGTTCGGTTGCTGTCAAGTCCCCTTCTCCGGTGAACTTAGGCAGGTTTTTCATGTAAGTTTCTAGTAAATCATGGAGAGGGACTGGTAGAACCAGAGGGGCGTATATTGCAACAACTTTTGCAAATATCCGAAGAGGCGGTGCTTAGCCGCTTTCTCCTCCTCCTTGACCACCTGCGACAGCACCTCCAGCCCCACCTCCTCCGACCGCGACCATTGTGGAGTTAACGGTTAAATTCTGGGGGTTATAAGGATGAGTTTCAAGAAACTGATTATAGAAGGGGAAGAAACTTGAGAAATAAGAGCTTGGGGAATGTGGACTGGTTCCTTCAGAACGACAGGGTGAGAATACAGGAAAATCAACAGAAGTTGAGTCAAGATATATAGGATAATTGTTTGAGTTTTGAGATGCAGGAAACCGAACTTAGAGAAGGGAGGGAGAATGAGTTGCTACAGGAAGTGAGGCAGCTCTTCGTTTTCTATCGGTGTGGGAAAAGGATGAGAAATCCTTGGTCTCAAAGACTGGAAGAACCAGACCTGATTCAGGGGGTGTGACTTTATCAATGGGGTATTTCCTATAAAGGGGTGGAATAATTTATTCACTGTGTTGATATTCTGAGTCAGACTATGTAAAATTAGGTCAAAATTTTTTACTTGTGGATGAGACAGTCTGGCAGAAGTATCTTCTTGATTTTAGAATTTTTCCGGGGTTCGAAAAAAGTGAAATCTTCTTGTTGTCTAGATTCTTTCTGGTGTTTTTTTGGTTAAGAGGTGGCTTAAACAATGTGGAGTCACCAAGTGAAAGACAAAGGTAGCCTTATAAGGTTTTCAAACTTTGTTCACTATCAAAGAAAGAAAGTGTCAATGTCGTTCTCCCCAGGGAAAAAACTTCGTTTCTCCATTCCCCGACAACGGCGCCAAAAAGAAGTTGTTCATGAGTTTATACTTTAAGGGTTTAAAGTATACTGTCAAGGAATCTGGAAAAATAGAGGGAGCTAAGAATAGAAAAAAGACTAATAAAAAGGTAAAGGCTATTGTCGGTTTCTCAATTATCTTTGTCGAATATTCCCAATTTTCGTGGATACTGATATCTCTCTCAATTGTTGCCCATGAACGTTCTAAGTCAACCCGGTTATTTGTTGTTTGTAAAATAGTGTTAAATAAATTTAGAGCAATGCTGGTTTGATCCAAGAGACCGGGCTCGATGTTAGGCTGCCTTGCAACTGGTACTGTCATGAAGGAGGAAAGTAAAGGAGGATAAAGTTCTGTGTTTTCTTTTTAGGCTGATTATCTCTATTGCACAATGTAATGAGAATGATGTCAAAACACAAATAAATAGTATGACCAAATTGTAGGCCTTTTCTTGTATCTGAGTTAAATTTTAAAGAAACGAAACATGCATGATATGGATAAAAACATAAAGCTATTAGCAAAGTGAGGCATCAATTTCAGAGGAATCTCACATTGTAATAGAAGACTATGAAATGAGAAAAATATTAATGAAGCATATGATGTTGAAATATAAGCATCTACAGGTCTTGTATTTGTTGATAACGGATACAGAGGAAAAACTGTAAATGATTTGAAATAAAAAGAATAATAATTTCCACAGTAGAGGTTGTACTAGATTGTAGCTAAGCATTCATCAATTAAACATATATAAGAATGATGAGATGACAGGGAAACACATAACTCAGAAGTGACAAGATCTGGAATCTTCA
Source organism: Picea mariana (assembly GCA_032191745.1). Taxonomy (NCBI): domain Eukaryota; kingdom Viridiplantae; phylum Streptophyta; class Pinopsida; order Pinales; family Pinaceae; genus Picea; species Picea mariana. The sequence continues at coordinate 13,783 of JASDQU010236888.1, forward strand.
ATATGCATTTCTATTAATTTAGAGTCTCTTCAAAATTACTTCGTCAAAAATGTTTTTTCGGAGAGATCTAAAATCCCTATTTTAGTCTTCGTTCCCTGTATTTATACAAGGTCATCCATACTTGATGGTTAACAATCTCCTACTTTCTAGGAGAAAAATAGTTACAAAACTACAACCTTAACCGTTGCACGATTGACTCGTGTTTATCTATCATTCCAATAGTATGAGTTTCCAAACGATACTTCATTACTTAGTCTAAGTCTCTCCCTCCTTTGATACTACACATTCAATACATTTCTCTAGAAAATTGACAAAGTTTCTAGGAGGTGTTGGAAGATCTTTAGTCTCAAACAGATAAAACTTTCTTTGTACCTTTGGGAACCGGTCTTCAAAACCTTGGTCGAAAAGCTTGATCGCTTGCAATTTTAAACTGGGCTGTACCAACCATATGTTTATTAGGTTGGCATCGATTTCCTTCAATTGTAAAATTTCAATCTGAATCTTCTTCAAACCTTCTTTGTAGTCCAACTGTTGTTTTTCAATATTTATCTGCCCCAGTGAATCGGAGCAGTCATTTTTTTCAATGCCTAATGCTTTCTTATCCAAAGAATCGAAGATTCCTTCACAACATATCTGATTTCTTTGACTATCTTCTTGCTCTCAGATGTATTTGTTTCCCATACCTTGAGCATGATGTCTCCTTTTATTTCTTCCGTGATAGAGAGCTTTAGATTTTTCATCACCTCTTTATTCCCTGAACATGCAACCACTTTCTTGAAAGTATTCCTTGCTACTTTATCTTCCTTTTCTAGTAAAATAATATTATCAATAGATTTTCTTACCTCTTGAAAGTAATTCTGGATGATCCCTATTTTGGAGATCAGTCTCTGCTGCTCGACTTCTATCTTTGTGTGCATTTCCAGTGAGAGGGTTTGGAAATCCTTTAAATCTATAACCTAGCCTTCCATCAAATTTAACTTAGCCTATAACTGTTCTACATGCTCCTTTTGCTGAGAAACCTGCACCTAACTTGCTTGTATCCTATGGTTCATTTCGTCCAGGCTTGATTTGAGTGATTGAATTTCTAGCCTTTCGATGGCCTTGGTCTGCTCCAATATTTTACTCATCTCTTCTCTGCTGTTCTTTTCAACATTCTTTAACTGATCCTGTAATTGAGATTGTTATCACTGAATTTTTGTCTGCACATGATTACAAGAACTCAGCATTGTCAAACAGTGATGAAGTCATCCATGGACCTAAATTAATACCAAAGCATTCATAAAAAGGGTCAAAAACTATACAAAGTAGTGAAAAATTGAAGAGCTCTATGCAAACATTGGTCGCGCGCGCACATGCGTGGAACAGGAACGAAGAAATCGCGCACATGCGCACGATGCACGACTATTATCGCAAAAAGACACGCACCTGCTAAACGATGCATTTATGAGAGTGGTCGGCCTCCCACCCACTTATGGTTCAGCTCCCAATCCGATTTGACCCTCAAATCTGGACTGGATCTGACTGGAGGGTTGGTCAAAGACCTAAGAATGCCCTAATTGGCCTCTTTTCACACTACAAAGTAGTTAAACAATAGCCCAAATGAATGCTATAAAAAACCATGGGTGCACCTCATTTTTTCAAGGAATTCAAAGTAATGCTATGCTGCCTCTATTGTCTTGAGTACTCCATCCTTGTCAAGGGCATATTGGCACCATTGCATTGGATAATCCATCTCACCCATTGAGTGGATTTGTAAAGAGTTCTTTCATCATTTTCCATTTTTTCTTTGTTGTAAGAAGAGATAGCTAGTGGGGGTCCAAGAGCCCTCCCTTGGGGGAAGAAGGGACTCATAGTCCCCTTTCTTCTTGGTGCTTTGTTTCACTAATAGATCAGCCTCAACATTGGTGACATGGGCCTTATGGTTCTTTTTGTTTCTATGTCCCTATGCTCATGAATTTAGTTGTTTTTACATTTCTTAGTTTAATTCTTAATTGTAGTCTTTTATTTTCTTTCCCTAACTCTTTTCCTTGCAGCTGTCCTTCTCAACAGACCCAACTGAGCTTGAAAGCACCTCTATTTTTCTCACCAAGGTGACGAAAGAGGCGCAACAGATTGGCGACTCCACTCACTCCTCCAGAGACAAACCCCACACCAATAGGACCCCCGTTGGTGATACCTCGCCCTACCGCTGAACCACCTCTTCGCATCCCTCGCATCCCATTGCGCAAGAATGTCCACAACCCACAGGCTAGGGCCGCCCATAACTATAGTTTGGTAGACGACTTAGCACAATCCCTGACTACCATGTCAGTTTTGGAGGTCCTCCAGACTTGTCC
>JASDQU010236890.1:0-17046 GCA_032191745.1 Picea mariana
AGCTACTACTGCAGCTCTCCTTCAAACTTGCGCTATGTATCAACGTGAGTGTGTCAAATGAGGAAGGCATCACCTTTATTTATACTAATCTGTCCAGTGACTTTTCAAGCAAGGTCGACTTGACTTTCTAGAAAATATATTTTTTGTTTGTCTTTTTTCTTCTGGAGCATTATAATTCTTCTTTATTATTTTTTGTGAGGTTGACTTCTCTTCTGGGATCATCTTTGACTTCTTGGCATCTTCATCTATAAGAAAAGTTGTTCCGAAGGTGAATACCTCCAGCTGCTACCAAAAACATCAACAGATAGCACTATCCATATCCCAACCATGCTAACCACTTTTCACCTCCCGAGTATCATTCATTCAATCCGCATAAAAGAATTGCATCATAGTCATGTATGATTTCTCAAAGGTCAAAATTAAAACATGAATAAATAAATCCAATAAGGCTAAGAGGTGAAGAGCCAAAGTTTAAAAAGCCAAACATTAAACTTGAGCAATGCCTCTCATTAATAAGGCCAATGCCTTTAGTCCCTAGTTTGTCTAAAGAATATCTAAAGAAAAAGGACTTGTTCAATAAACTAAACATTGAAAGAAAAAGGACTTGTTCAATAAACTAAACATTTAAAGAAAAAGGCTTGAATGGGTAGTAAAAAGCGGGTCGAGGATGCTAACTCAATATTAAGCCCCCTCTAAAAGGCTATTACAAGCAAAAATGCCTAGCCAAATGAAACTAGATGAATAAAAAATAAAAAAAAATAAGACCTACGCACGTTTAAGACTTTGAGGGTCATCACATGAAATCATTCCCCCTTCCCCCTTTCATCATTATTACACATTATTGCCTATCTTTTACCTAGGTACTTAGGAAATATGGGCTTTTTCTTAAGATTTGATGCGTGTATAAGGGTTAATAATGTTCCCCTTGGTAAGACTTAGGCAAGTATTAAAATTAACCCCCTTTGTTATGTTTTGTTAGGAGTTTGTCACCAGGTGCTAACAATTAATGACTTGTTAATAGGCTAGACCCATCACTTCGAGTGGGTATTGTGCAGTGAGATACGTGTACCATGCCTCAAGATCCTTGACACTACCTTGGGATCCTTGATGTTGCATGGGGATCCATGTACTCTTCTATGGCCATATCTACAAATATTGGGATCCATAACATTTTCCTTGAGCTCCCTGTATGGCATCGAGATATGTCACTGCATTGGGATTCATGACAATGCATCAAATCGTGATAGGGATGCCACGTCATCACATATGCCACGTGGACCATCTGTATGCATCCTCCTTGGTTAGTTGGACACTTCCTTGCATGCTCATGCATTAATTATTCCTTTTGTACCACACGGGGTAATTAATGGATTGGAGAGTGAGTTTGCACATTACGAGGATGATTCCACGTCATGACTTGGACACTTTTGATGACATGGAACATCTATTAGACACTTACTTGAGGAGTGCTAGACCTTTTGGAGCCCACACACACCTTCTTGAGATGATTGCATGCTAGTACAGCTCGCACATTTGGAGATGGCATCACACTTTTTGATCACATTCTTCCAAATTGGACCATCTCCTAGATATTGGCATCATATTTTTGAGGAGCGCACCTCTCTTGGGCTATATTTTGTCCACATGTGTGGATTTACATTGTATTTTGACCCTTTCTAAAGGAACATTGTACTTCATGAGCAAATTATGCATATATGTTAATATTATTTTATTTTGCTCGAGGTTTTATTGAGGAAATGGTTTTGAGCTCATGGTTTTTGAACTAGCACATGGTTTTGTAATGTATCGGAGGAAACTTCTCACTTATAAAAGGAGAAGTATTCCTCCATTTTCATTCATTGGAGAATAAAGGAAAGACTTCTTGGCAAAGTTTGGTGTGAGTTCTATTTTCTTGGTGATTTTTCTTCCTTGATTCTATTTGATGCAATGTTATCAAAACCGAAAACTGGATCGGACCGGTCAAACCCAAAAATTCGAAGCCTGACTGAACCGGAAAAAAAACCGAACAAAAAAATCGGTCGACCAAAAACTACATAAAATATTCAAAAGTTGAAAAAAAACATATATATTCATTTCCATCAATACGAATCCAAACCATTTATACACAAATATGCAAAGATTCTCATTTATATAGCAAGAGTGCATATAACCAAAATAGCACCAAGTGCAATACTGCAGTTTCTATTATAGTTTGATTGATTTTATAGTTAACATGTGTGTAATGAGGTCCCCATCTTTAATGGAGTGGAGGCATATTAATGTATGCTATTCATACCTCCATCTCTTTTGATCACATGCACATATCAGGGTAAATAGAGTGCATGTCGGAATAAAATCTTAATGATAATTTATGTGTTAGTGTGAATGATTTTGTGATTGCTCTTCCCTTCTCTTATTTGATTCATTTGAACGCATATTATTTGTTGTTTATGTCTGTCTCATTTTTTTTTCCAAACTTGTAACCTTGGGGGATTCACTCTCGAGTCTCCACAAGGAGAATATTGGAAGATGCTTGTAGTTTCCTAAGTCAGAACTAGAAATATAGAAAAGAATTTTAGAAAATCTTACAAGGCATGGAAAATAAATGTTGAGTTTACATAAGCGGGAAGTGCATGTACAGATCAAAAAATTGATACATATAATATGAAGTGAAACTGATGGGGACAAACCACACGTGGACAGTTGAGAGAGACCCAAGAAGATACAATCAATCAGTCACTGCAAAATTGGTTTTGAAACATGTTGCTCATTTTAAGACCATGTTTTGATCATTTCTTTTACTTTTGAGGAGCTTTTTTCTGTTTCTAAATTGAAAACACAACTTCTAGTTTATAAAACTCTACATAATGTATAGAAATTGGCAAAAATTTGTTTTTCCTTAAAAAAATTGAAAATCTAGCCGTTTAAGTGCGTCGTATGGGTGTTGTGCAGAACCAGTCGAAACCGGTCAGGACATGTCAGTTTCATGTTTTTGGTCGAAACTGGTATGGAACCGGCCAAAAACGGTTCAGTACCACCGGTCCAACCATTTTTGCCATGAAGGTCGGTCCGGCCGATCGGTTTTGTGGAACTGGGCTAGTTTGGATAACACTGATTTGATGACAAGAGTATGCGAAGTTTTCAATGAGCTAAAGGGTTTGCTAGAGAATCAATCAAACAAAGTATGGTTATGAACCTATCTTGTTTCTTATTCATGGTTAGTTCTAATTTACGTTTCTGAAGATAAATGTTTAGGGCTTTATCTTTTCAACATAGGATTAGGCTAATTTCTCTTGCATTCTTTGAAGTTTGATTCAGCTACATGATCTAACCCTCTTTGAAGTATTTCTTTATCTTCTTTGTCATAGTTTGAATATCTTCTATGCTCACTTGTTGGTGTTGAAGACTTCGTTACTTCTAGAAGGGAAAATTTGCTAAGAAGACATGGACACCATCACCCAATGATAGGTAGACTTTTTCACTAATTTTTTCAATCAAAAAATAAATATTCAACCATTTTTCTCTCTAATTTTTTAGCTTAATTGCCAGAACTTTCTACATTTTTTATGTTGGCTGATTTTTTATGTGCTCATTCCTAGAAAGCGTTTGAAGGTTCGAAACAATTCCTTTGTTGCCTATCACTCCCTATCAAACACTAGGGTTATTTCACTATTCTAGCAAGTCTGATCATCACTTGTTCTAACCTTGCCAATCTTTGCCTTGATCCAATTTACAGACTGTACAAATTTTGCAAGATATGTCAAGGTTCAAAACCAGAGGGTATATACTCTTTCTGAAGGTCGTTGCAGGTCTTTCTAGTTCCAAACAATCCCTGCTCCCGAGCCATTTCTTAGGTTGCTCCAAGAATTTGATTCTAGTCTAGCACTTTACCTCTTCTATGTTGATGATTGCAGCTTCATGAGACATTCTCCAAGTTGTTCTCCTCTGGACTCAGTTGAGACGATCTGTGAGAACACCCATGTGATGGGTAAGTCATACTCCTCTAGACTGAGTTGAGATGATGTGTGTGGTCTCTTGTCATGCTCTTCCAGACTAAGTTGAGATGACTTCAGATGGTCTCCTGTCTAACTCCTATGGATTTAGTTGAGTCGACTTGAGATGGCTCTCCAAATAGTACTCCTATGAATGTAGTTGAGTTGATCTGTTGAGGGTGACGTCCCTGTGATTGAGCACATGTGGACTTGTCCCTAGTGGCAGAGCACTAGAGGATGTGTGAGAGATCCTTGCTATATTGTCTAAGAGTAATATTATTGTGAAACCCTAATTTTGTATTGTGAAGGGTACAAGTCGGCCCCACCATGTAAAGATAATTAATAGTGTAAAAGATTAATTATATTTTCAGTTGTACAAGTCGGCCCTATTGTGCCAATAGACACATCCATTTGATGTGCTAGGTCATGTATTTATAGGAGAGTTAGATCCCCATTGTGGATCACTCACTCATTCAAGTCTCATTCTCTAAACGCCTACTTGTAGGGCTGAAATGCACACTTATCTTATGCGCTAGCCTTCTTGGTCATAGAGCACCCTCTTGTGTGCGCTGGGGTTTGTGGTGAAAGGGTGATCTTCTCTTGACTCTATAGCAAAGGATTGTTGGGTTTTTCCCTTGTTTGAGAAGGGTTTTCCCAGGATAACTTCTTGTGTTCTTGTGCATGGCTATTCTTCTTGTGATCTTGGTTACTGCAGCTATTGTATATTGTATTGTTGCATTGTTTATGGTTCACATTCATGCTAAATTGAAAGAAACTACCTGTCCTTGAGCTAAGCATTAAAAATTCAAAATGGTATCAAAGTAGTGTTCCTGAAGAGCCATTGCACAAGCTATTCCAAGCTAGTCATCACCTTCTTGTTGCAATTGCAAAAACGACGCCTTCCATTTTCCTTGTCAAGCTAGTTTTAGCACTTTCCCCTTGAACGTTGAGACTAATTTTTGCACAAGCAGGTACGGCCTAGTTTAGCGCACCACCTGCAATTCTCAGATAAAAAATTGAAGAAGTTTTGATTTTCAACCCTAGGATTTCTAGGGTTTCTACAGAATTCGATTTCTAGGGTTTCTGTAGAACGTTCAAGTATTTTTGCAGCTTGTTGAGGTTCCTTTGACTCTCTAGGGTTTCTTGTTGGCAGTCATAAGTCCAACAAACCACCCAGAGACCTCTTGAAAAATGCTAGGGTTTCTAGCCTAGACGTTAGGGTTTGTGAAGAATCTGCAAGCCATCAGAAACAAAACTTTGGTGGAATATAGGCTTGATGGAACAAGCAACTTCAGCTCCTAGAAGTCAAGATTACACATCAATCTGGAAGAGGATTACCTATTGAGATTGATAGAAAAGACTCTACCAACAACAACAACCGATCAAGAGAAGGTTGAATGGAAGGCAAACGATGTCAAAGCTAGGAAGATAATCATCTATTCAGTAAGAGATCACCTACAACCTCGCATCTCTACCTTGAAGACAGCTTATCAAATGTATGATGCACTGAAGACAATGTTTGAGAGCAACAACACTAACAAAGCTCTCACATTGAAACAGCGACTTCAAAATCTTAAGATGGCGGAAAGTTGACACCATTGCTACCTTCTTCATGAAGATTTCAGAGATCAGAGATCAGTTAGGTGTCATTGGAGAAACCATCACAGACAGAGAGCTTGTCATGATTACTCTCAATGCTCTTCCAAGACATTGGGAACCATTCATTCAAAGTATCAGTGGAAGAGAAGACTTACTTTAGTTTGATCGTCTATGGGCAAACTGCACTCAGGAGGAAACCAGACTTATAGCCAGAGGTGTGCAAGACTCCCATCATGATGGCAATCAAGCCCGCCCTTCTCATAGAAAGAGAGGCAAAAGAAATAGAAGAAGTTTCGGCAAAGCATTCAAACACAAGAAAACTTCAACAGCTTCAAGTCATGAACATAGAAAAGACATTTCAAAGATTCAATGTTTCAGATGTGACAAGTATGGAGTCTGGACACATTGTGAGAGATTGTCCTACCAGGAAGAAAGGAAGACAACATGCATCCACTGCCGATGTCGATTCAGAACCACATCAGAGAGATGAAGACATAAAAGATGAAGCATTCTTCTTCATTTCAACACTCTCAGGTATCGTTTCTACTGATAGTGATAATTGGTTAATTAACAGTGGTGCTTCCAGACACATGACTGGATATAGAGAACATCTTACAGACCTTGTGGAGAAAGAGTCTTGGTTGCATGTTGTCCTTGGTGATAATGCCAGATATACTGTGAAGGGAGTTGGAACTTCTCCTTTCCAACTAGATTCTGACATACCTCTTCAATTAAGTGAGGTACGATATGTACCTGGGATGAAAAGGAACCTTGTCTATGTTCTACCTGAGGATAAAGGCTACAAGGTTACCTTCCCTGAAAGAAAAGTTATTGCATGGCACAAGAACTCACACATGGATTATGCTCGGGTGATTGGTGTTCGAGAAAACAGTTTATACAGATTGACTGTCTGACCAGTCCAAGCCTTGTTACATGATACTACCAGCCTGAGCAAGCTATGGCATAGGAGACTTGCTCATTTACATTATAGAGCCCTTCCTGCACTAGGGAAGATGGTGACAGGTCTTCCAGAGATACATATCGAGCATGATGGTGTTTGCAGAGGTTGTGCTCTTGACAAGAATGTCAAGGGGTCCTTTTCGAGCAGTGACAGTAGATCCAAGGGGATCTTGGACTTGATACATACAGATGTTTGTGGACCCATGATTGTTGCTTCCTTGAACGGATATTTGTACTATGTGCTCTTCATTGATGATCACTCTCGGAAGATGTGGATTTACTTCTTGAAGACCAAGAATGGAGTCCTTGTGAGATTTCAAGAGTTTAAAGCTCAGGTTGAGAACCTGACCGGGAGAAAGATCAAGGTGTTGAGATCAAATAATGGAGGAGTACACCTCCCGAGATTTCAGTGATTTCTATATTGAGGCAGTGATCAAGAGGGAGTACACTGTTCCTTATAACCCTCAGCAGAATGGGGTTGCAGAGAGGAAGAACAGATCCAGTGTTGAGGCAACCAAAGCGATGTTACATGATCAGAGTCTACCTATGATTATGTGGGCAGACGCATCCATGACAGCAGTGTAAGTTCAGAATAGGAGTCCTCATAAGATTCTGAAGAACATGACTCCCGAAGAAGCTTTCACCGGAGTGAAGCCTGAGGTTGGACACTTCAGGATATTTGGGTGTCCAGTATACTTTCATGTACCCAGTGAAAAGAGAACCAAGCTAGACCCTTCAGGCAAAAAGGGTACATTTGTGGTGTACAGTGAATCTTCGAAGGCATACCGGATCTACATCCTTGATCAGAGACAAATCGAGGTTAGCAGAGATGTCCCCTTTGAGGAAGAGATAGCCTTTCGAAGATCCATAGAATCTCATATGGAGATTGACAGCGAGAAGAAGGAGAGACAATACCTTCTCCCCCTTCAACAGTTCAGAGAGAGACAATTACTAATCCAGTTGATCCAGTTGATCTCGTAGGTCCAGTTGATGTTCCCAGAGACATTGCAGTAACCAAAAGAAGCCTGCATGGGCTCGACAGACTTTGTAGGAGGCAGAGGGACATGCAACTCCTCGTGGTACATTCCGAGAGAGCAAGAGACCATAGAGATTTTCGAGCTATGTTTCAGCTATGAGCCACATCATTGATACTGAGCCTTCTTGTCATGGAGAAGCAGTAGGTCAGCAGGTTTGGAAAGATGCCATGACCGAAGAGTATCAGTCCATCATGAAGAATGATTTGTGGGATATTGTTCTGAGACCGAAAGGGAAGTCTGTAGTGACTTCCAAGTGGATCTATAAGATCAAACATGCATCTGATGGAAGTGTCAAGAAGTAAAAAGCGATATTTGTGGCTAGAGGACTCTCTCAGGTGGAGAGAATAGATTATGAGGAGACATTTGCTCGTGTTTCCCGATACACTTCCATTCGTACGATTATTGCCCTTGCAGCATCCATGGGTTGGAGACTACATCAGATGGATGTGAAGACAACCTTTCTCAATGGAGAAATTGAGGAAGAAATTTACATCAAGCAACCAGATGGATTCGTCATACATGAGAAGGGGTCTCATGTGTGCAGGTTGAAGAAAGCCCTGTATGGACTAAAACAGGCACCTCGTGCATGGTATGAGAAGATTGATGGATACTTGATGAGTTTGGGCTTCAGCAATAGTGTTGTAGGTCCTATATGTTGATGATTTATTCCTCACCAGTTTAGAAAGCCTTATTGTTGAATGCAAGCGTGCATTGGATTCTGAATTCGAGATGGAGGACCTTGGTATGATGCACTACTTCTTGGGACTAGATGTGTGGCAGAGGACTGATGAGATTCTCCCGAGTCAGGGGAAATACACAGTGGAGATATTGAAGAAATTCGGGATGACAGACTGCAAGTCCATGCCTAAACCGATGGTGATGAATCTAAAGAAACTGAGCGAGACTTCTTCTGATTTAGGCGAGATTGATCCACATCTTTACAGACAGTTGATTGGATCATTGATGTATCTGGTTAACACCAGACCTAATATATGCTATGCAGTGAGTGTATTCTATCAGTTTATGAGTCAGTCAAGACAGACACACAGGATAGTAGCGAAGCATGTGCTCAGATATTTACAAAGCACAGTTGGTTATGGACTGAGATATGCCTCTAGTGTAGACATGAGATTGTAGGGATATGTTGATACAGATTGGGCAGAGAACGCAGTGGACTAGAAGAGCACCTCCAGTTGTTGTTTTACTTTGGGATCTACCATGGTTTCCTGGTGCAGCAGGAAACAGACTTCTATGGCTTTGAGTACCACAGAAGCAGAGTACATTGCATTATGTGTGGCAGTCCGCGAAGTAGTGTGGCTTTGCAATCTCCTTGCAGACATATTTGGACATGAGATGGATTCCACTGCTATCCATTGCGATAACCAGAGTTGTGTGAAGCTCTCAGAGAATCCTGTCTTTCACGATAAATCGAAACACATCGAGATCAAATGCCATTAGATCAGAGATATGTTGATGATTGCAGCTACATGAGACATTCTCCAGATCGTTCTCCTATGTACTGAGTTGAGACATCTGTGAGAAAGCCCATGTGATGGGAGTGTCATACTCCTCTGGACTGAGTTGAGATGATGTGTGGTCTCTTGTCGTGCTCCTCTAGACTGAGTTAAGACGACTTGAGATGGTCTCCTGTCAGACTCCTATGGACTTAGTTGAGTCGACTTGAGATGGCTCTCAAGATGGTACTCCTATGGACTTAGTTGAGTTGATCTGTTGAGAGTGACGTCCCTGTGGCTGAGCACAGTGTATGTGTCCCTAGTGGTAGAGCACTAGAGGATGTGTGAGATCCCTTGCTATATTGTCAAAGAGTGAGACTTTGGTAAAACCCTAATTTGTGTTATAAAGGGTACAAGTTGGCCCCACCATGAAAAGAAAATTAGTATTGAGTAAAGATTAATTATATTGTTTAGTAGTACAGGTCAGCCCTATTGTGCCAATAGACACACTTATTGATGTTTTGGGTTTTGTATAAATAAGAGATAGATCCCCATTGTGGATTATCTCTCTCATACACTCAACGCATGGTCTGAAATTAGAAGGACTGAAGTGCGCACTTCTCTTACGCACTAGCTTTCTCAGTCATGGAAGCACCCTCTTGTGTGCTTTCGGGTTTGTGGTGTGGAGGATCTTCTCTTGGCAATATAGCAAAGGATTGTTGGGTTTTCTTCCCTTGATTGAGAAGGGTTTTCCCAGGATAACTTCTTGTGTTCGTGTGCATGGTTATTCTTCGTGTGATCTTGGTTTACTGCAGCTAGTGAATTGTTCTTGCAGTGTTTATGGTTCAGTTAATGCTAAAACGGAAATAAACTATGTGTGCATGAGCTAAGCATTAAAATTCAACATGGTATCAGAGCAGTTCCTGAAGAAGACCATTGCACAGTAAATAAAATAAGGTCGTAAAGGCTGCTAGACCCCTGCAGCTAGTGTAAGGAGAGGGCCGGACCCCTGTGGTGAAGTTTTAAGGCTGGCCGCAGGCCTATTAGCCATCGCCGATCCTTGATAAGGGTCTTGAAGGAAAACCACAGCATGGAAAAGCCCCCTCTAGGGTTGCCGCAGCTAGAAGGAGACCTAAAACAGCAGACTTAAACTCTCCAGGGCTGCCACAGCTAGAAGGAGTCCTAACTGCAGACCTAACCGCAGACCTAAACCCGAAACCCTAAACAAAATTGCAGACCGATTTTTTGAGAAGAACCTGAAGCAGTTATAAAGTGTTATCTGAGGCAGCAAATAAGAGTTTTCTGAGGCAGCCTGAAGCCGTGTTTGCAGAGGTATTTTAGGCCAAATTATTGACAGATCTGAGGCACAGATCTGAGTGGGTTAAGAGGCAAATTTGAGGCAGACCTAAGGTAAATGTCTAAGGAGGAAGGCCGAGCTAGAGGCTTGTTCTGTGGCAGTCCTGAGACTATTTCTGAAGTCTGTTCTAAAGCAGTTTTGTAACAATTCTGAAGCAGTTTTGTAGTGAAATCTGCAACTACAATAAAGTGAAACAAGGGCAGACCTGAGATCTTCTGAAAACCGAACTTGTGACAGTCCTCTATAACAAAATTGTAGCAGCACTGAGTGGATCCAATGAAGCAGATCCAATGACAGTTTTGTAACACAATTGGGGCCTATTCTGTGACAGAATTAAGGCTACCTTTTCGAGAAAATTTCAGAAGTCAAGGACTTCTCTTCTTGGCACAAAACGCTAGAATTTAAGGGCTGTCTAGTAAACCAGCCAAGTTCTTAATCTGAGTTAGAAGACATTTTCGTTTGAGGTAAAATTTCTGAAACATGTCTCAAGAATAAACCTTGACATGACTTTTGAGTGTGTGCTATAAGTGCACATTATTCAAGGAGACTAGACTTGAATATCAAGGAGACTAGTCTTGCAGCTAGTGATCTGTAAGGTTTCAAGCCCTTGTCACTATGGAACTAGACTTGCAGCTAGTGATGTGCAAGGAAAGCAACATTAGCTACCTCAAAAGAAGTCAAGAAATGCAAGGAAGAACAACGAGGAGTTCTTCTCTATCTCAGTCTTCTCAGAAGGACCAAAAGCAAGATTGAGCATGATTGTAGACTAAGGTAAATTTGTGCTACTTTCCTTATTTGATCATTACTTTGTAGTAACCTTCATTTGATAATGAAGGGTATTATCCCTGGTGTGGGATCCCTCATGACTTGGACCATTATCCCTGGTACAGCAATCCAATTTTTCTTGGTTGGTTGTTATCCTAGTACAGGAGGCCATTTTGGTTGTTATCCCTACAGGAGGCCATCTTGGTTATTATCCTAGTACGAACAGTTTTCTTATTTCATTACTGAAGGGCCATGATCCCTGGTACGGGATTCCAATTTTTTGGTTGGTTATTATCCTAAGTACAGGAGGCCATTTTGATTGTTATCCCTACGGGAGGTCATCTTGGTTATTATCCTAGTACGGGAGGTCAACAAAGTACTGTAGAGGCAGTAGACGACCTAAGAAGACATGGGATGTCTCCAGATTAGCAACACAGGGAAAGGAAGATGTTTATCCTTCCGACTTTAGAGGGAGTCAAACTATTTGAGAAGAAGAAAGAAACAATACCTTCTCCCCCTTCAGCAGTCTAGAGGAAGATAGTTATTGATCCAGTTGATCATGTAGCTCCAATTGATGTTCCCAGAGACATGGCAGTAGGCCAAGAGAGGCCTACATGGGATTGACAGACTCTGCAAGAGGTAGAGGGACATGCAGCTCCTCGTGATACATTCCGAGAGAGAAAGAGACCACAGGGATTTTCAAGCTATATTTCATCCATGAGCCACATCATTGATACTGAGCCTTCTTGTCATGGAGAAGCAGCAGGTCAGCAGGTTTGGCAAGATGCCATGACCGAAGAAGTATCAGTCCATCATGAAGAATGAGGTGTGGGATATTGTTTCGAGACCAGAAAGGAAGTTTGTAGTGACTTCCAAGTGGATCTATAAGATCAAACATGTCGTTGATGGAAGTGTCGAGAAGTACAAAGCGAGATTTGTGGCTAGAGGATTCTCTCAGGTGGAGGGAATAAATTATGAGGAGACATTTTTCTCCTGTTGCCCGATACACTTCCATCCGTACAATTATTGATCTTGCAGCATCCATGGGTTGGAGACTACAACAGATGGATGTAAATACAGCTTTTCTCAATGATGAGATTGAGGAAGAAGCTTACATCGAGCAGCCAGATGGATTCGTGACACATGAGAAGGAGTCTCATGTATGCCGGTTGAAGAAAGCCCAGTATGGACTAATGCAGGCACCTTGAGCATGATTGATGAGTTTGGGCTTCAGCAAGAGTGTTGTTGATCCAAACCTATACTACCACATTGTTGGTGACGAGTGCCAGATTTTGTTCCTATATGTTGATGACTTATTCCTCACCGTTTCAGAAAGCCTCATTGTTGAATGCAAGCGCGCCTTGGCTTTTGAATTCGAGATGAAGGACCTTGGTATGATGCAGTACTTCTTGGGACTAGAAGTATGGCAGACGACTGATGAGATTTTCGTGAGTTAAGGAAAATATACAGTTGAGATATTGAAGAAATTCGGGACGATGGACAACAAATCCATGTCTGCATCGATGGTGATGAATTTGAAGAAAATGAACGAGGATTCTACTGATTCAGGCGATATTGATCCACATCTTTACATACAGTTGATTGGATCATTGATGTATCTGGTTAACACCTGACCTGATATATGTTGTGCAGTGAGTATACTCAGCCAGTTTATGAGTTAGCCGAGACAGACACATTGAATAGCAGCGAAGCATGTGTTGAGATATCTACGAGGCACAGTTGGTTATCACTTGAGATATGCCTCCGGTGTAGACATGAGATTGCAGGGATATGCCGATGCAGATTGGGCAAGGAGCGCAGTGGACCGGAACAACACATCCAGTTGTTGTGTTACTTTGGGATCTACCATGGTTTCCTGGTGCAGCAGGAAACAGACTTTTGGGGCTTTGAGTACCGCAAAAGCAGAGTACATTGCATTGTGTGTGGAAGTCCGCGAAGCAGTGTGGCTTCGCAAGCTTCTTGCAGATTTATTTGGTCATGAGATGGATTCCACCGTTATCCATTGCAATAACCAGAGCTATGTGAAGCTCTCCGAGAATCCTGTGTTTCACGATAAATCGAAACACATTGACATCAAATACCATTACATCAGAGATATGGTGCAGAGGAAAGCAGTACATGTGCAGTACCTTTCTACACACAAGCAAGTTGCAGATGTCTTCACCAACTGCTTGCCAGGACGAAGTTTGCGTACTTCCGTGAGAGACTTGACCTGGTGGAGAATGCCTCCCTAGCTGAGAGGGAGTGTTGATGATTGTAGCTTCATGAGACATTCTCCAAACCGTTCTCCTCTGGACTGAGTTAAGACATCTATGAGAGAGCCCATGTGATGGGTGTGTCATACTCCTTTGCACTAAGTTGAGATGACCTGTGGTTTCTTGTCGTGCTCCTCTGGACTGAGTTGAGACGACTTGAGATGGTCTCCTGTCAGACTCCTATGGACTTAGAAAACGACTTGAGATGACTCTCCAGATGGTACTCCTATGGACTTAGTTGAGTTGATCTGTTGAGAGTGACGTCCCTGTGGCTGAGCACAATGGACATGTCCCTAGTGGCAGAGCATTAGAGGATGTGTGAGATCCCTTGCTAGATTGTCAAAGAGTGAGACTTTGGTAAAACCCTAATTTGTGTTATAAAGGGTACAAGTCAGCCCCACCATGAAAAGATAATTACTAGAGTAAAGATTAATTATATTGTTTAGTAGTACAGGTCAGCCCTATTGTGCCAATAGACAATCCTATTGATGTGTTAGGTTTTGTATAGATAAGAGATAGACCCCCATTGTGGATTATCTCTCTCATACACTCAACGCATGGTCTGAAATTAGGAGGACTGAAGTGCGCACTTCTCTTAGGCGCTAGCTTTCTCAGTCATAGAAGCACCCTGTTGTGTGCTCTAGGGTTTGTGGTGTAGAGGATCTTCTATTGACAATATAGAAAAGGATTGTTGGGTTTTTTTCCTTTATTGAGAAGGGTTTTCCTAAGATAACTTCCTGCATTCTTATGCATGGTTATTCTTCTTGTGATCTTGGTTTACCGCAGCTAGTGAATTGTTGTTGTAGTGTTTATGGTTCATTTAATGCTAAAACAGAAATAAACTATATGTGCATGAGTTGAACATTAAAATTCAACAAGATATGGTGCAAAGGAAAGCAATACATGTGCAGTACCTTTCTACACACGAGCAGGTTGCAGATGTCTTCACCAAACCGCTTGCCAAGACGAAGTTCGAGTACTTCCGTGAGAGACTTGGCCTAGTGGAGAATGCCTCCCGAGCTGAGAGGGAGTGTTAATGATTGCATCTTCATGAGACATTCTCCAGGTTGTTCTCCTCTGGATTGAGTTGAGATGATCTGTGAGAACGCTCATGTGATAAGTGAGTCATACTCCTCTGGACTGAGTTGAGATGACGTGTGTGGTCTCTTGTCGTGCTCCTCTAGACTGAGTTGAGATGACTTGAGATGGTCTCCTGTCGAACTCCTATGGACTCAGTTGAGCCAACTTGAGTTGGCTCTCCAAATAGTACTCTTATGGATTTAGTTGAGTTGATCTGTTGAGGGTGACGTCCCTGTCGTTGAGGACATATGGACTTGTCCCTAGTGGTAGAGCACTAGAAGATGTGTGAGAGACCCTTGCTATATTGTCTAAGAGTAAGATTATTGTGAAACCCTAATTTTGTATTGTGAATGGTACAAGTCAGTCCCATCATGTAAAGATAATTAATATTGTGTAAAAGTTTAATTATATTTTGAGTTGTACAAGTCGGCCCTATTGTGCCAATAAACACATCCATTTGATGTGCTAGGTCATGTATTTATAGGAGAGTTAGATCCCAATTCTGGATCACTCACTCATTCATGTCTCATTCTCTAAACACCTACTTGTAGAGCTGAAGTGCGCACTTATCTTATGTGTTAGCCTTCTTGGTCATAGAGCACCCTCTTGTGTGCGCTAGGGTTTGTGGTGAAAGGGTGATCTTCTCTTGACTCTATAGAAAAGGATTGATGGGTTTTCCCTTGTTTGAGAAGGGTTTTCCTAGGATAACTTTTTGTGTTCTTGTGCGTGATTACTCTTCTTGTGATCTTGGTTATTGCCGCTATTGTATATTGTATTGTTGCATTGTTTATGGTTCAAGTTCATGCTAAATTGAAAGAAACTACATGTCCTTGAGCTAAGCATTAAAATTTCAATATTCTACACTAAGTATATCCCCGATTCTTACTGTTGAAAATATTTGCAGAGATGAAATATTACTTGGTGTTGGATTCATATCTCTTCTACACTAAGTATATTCTCCCCTTGGCTTGGTTTTCCTCACCTAAAGAGTGGAGTGAATCACATAAGTGCCATGTAGTGATCCACTTGATAGTATCCTTAGGTGATCCCAACGCAGTAAGGTTGGAATTTTCCTTTAGGGAATGTCTGAGCAATAACAGGGAGTAAAGCCTGACTAGACAAGACATAATCTACTACACTTGCCCCTCCACCATGAGTTCAGCAAGTGAAGAAGCAAGACTCTTTGAAATAGGGAAGGTTGTTAAGGATCAATAGCTCATGGGATTCACTAAGCTACAAAAGGTGTCTGCCATATCCTACAAGAGGCTCGAAAACATCATCAAATACTTGTTGGAGTACTATTGAATCTCGATTTGTTTCCTTAATGCAAAACACGTCCTCTAAGCAATCATGAAGTGGTATCTGAAGAGCTCTGGTATGGGCACTGAAGTCACCCATTAAGATGGCATCTCCCATCGTCAAATACTGAATGATGCCAACGTATAGGTCCCAATAGGGGTCTCCATCTGAGTGACTATGAATAGCAAACTACGATGAAATAGGGGGGAAATAACACAATGCCATGTAGATGTCTCTAGGAAGGGAGGTAAATCCACTAAGTTGAATCCACATAAACCTAGCAAACTCATCTAAAGCCACTAGAGAAATCATATCTCGAAGGGAGTCCCTAGTCAAGCAGGTAACTTCACCTTAACCTATGATCCCACTTGAACATCTAGTCTCTTGTCGACACGCTGAAAACTAGTGATAACCTGCTATGTTTGAGTGGTCGGACAGGGCTCGTGTGAGTCTTAGTAATAAAGAGGATATTGGATGTACCAAGAGCCTCAAAGATCATGTCTGGAGATGACCAGAAAGATTCGTTGTCGTTCCAGCAACCTACTGAGATACCCGAACCTTGTCGCCTCCCCCAACGAGACCTTCATTTAAAGACCCCATGCCGAGAGTAGCCAAGGGTAGGGGAATCTCGAATGATGGCCAGAAGGTTATGAATGATCACCCATTTCCCTACCTATTGTGTTGTTGCAACCAGCTCCCTGGAGTGCTTTAGCTCTGCAACTTGGGATCAAGTGGCATCCCTGTCTAAAAATATCCCATTGGGAAGGGAAAATAGTTTATGCTTCGCACAAAGTGCCTAAAGCCGATCACCAACTAACATAAACTAGA
This sequence comes from Picea mariana, assembly GCA_032191745.1. NCBI lineage: Eukaryota > Viridiplantae > Streptophyta > Pinopsida > Pinales > Pinaceae > Picea > Picea mariana. The sequence continues at coordinate 16,648 of JASDQU010236890.1, forward strand.
TGAATAGTGTAGAATCAACTTCGAAATAGGCACTCTCAAGAGTAAGGTCTCGAAGCTCAAGGTTATCCCGAAGAAAAATAGTGCCAATCTGCATGGGATCCTCGGAAGGAGATGGTAAGGGAAGCCTTCTGACCTTTAAATTCAGTTCTCACGCCCTTATAATGCACCCTTCCCTTTGTTGAGATTTGTACCTTGGGAGGTGTTCCCCATGTGCTTTTGACCTCCTTAGCACATGAGGGAAGGACATGACACTTTGTACCTAGTACTTTTGTCTATTTTCACTTTGACTTTGGTTAAAGTGGAATTTGGTCACTTTTGGATAAAATGAGTATTAAATCACTTTGGGGTGATTTTGGAGACATAAGTGGACTTAGGAAACTTAACCCAAAAGTGGGTTAT
>JASDQU010236891.1:0-16983 GCA_032191745.1 Picea mariana
TCAAGAGCCATTTGTGTCATTAGAAATTTTGCAATGCACTCTTCATGATAATTTCATTTTCACCAAGTTTTGTGAACTTTGAATTTTTTCCCTTTCTCTGTCTGCTGAGGCCATTTTGAGTGTCATGAGTTTCATCTACGAGTTCTGATTTGTTCTTATCCTTCTTTGGATATTCTTAGGATCACACTTTTGTACCATCAAAACATTTCATCAATCAACAGGTAAGTGAGGGAAGAGTCCCCTCACTTTGTCCTTCTCAATCCACTTTGCCTTTCTTGGATGTATGCCCTTTAAGCCTACTCAAAGATAATCAACATCACCCTTGTGTGAATTCCTTGTTCTTCTGTCTAGGATGATATCTTCCTGTAAATCATTCAAGAAATCAAGTGAAAAGTCATCAACTGAAGGTATTGAAACTTCCTCATCCCGATCCATGATCATGGGAGGCTAAAAAAGTTTCAAGTTCTCGACGTTCACAACTGACTAAATCTACACATAAGGTGGAAGATCCAGACGAAAATCATTGGTACCACTTTTCTCCGAGATAGTGAAGGGTCCATAACAAATGGGTTTGAGTTTTGATGTAGGAGTATTGTAAGAAGCCAGCAAATCAAGCGCAAAGGTACAAGACAACTGGATAGGCACCAGTGCACATTTTGAAAATGTTTTAAATTTAAATGAAGAGATATTAATGTAATAGCTAGGAGAACTATTTACATTTATGTTTTGGAGATTGTAAACAGATCTTGAGCATTGCTCACATCTGTCAGATAAAGAGGCATTTATTGTAATTTATGAAAAGTTGTTGTAGCTTTTATTTCATATTAGATAGCTTGTAGTGTAGAAGGGAAAATGGATAGAAAGACACCCTCGCTTGTATCGCTGTATCATTCCCAATTGTATCAGTTGAGTAAGCGGTAGAGATGTAGAGAGTAAGAACACAGAGAAGAACCCATGTACAGGAATACTTGATTTAATATAATAAATCTTTGACTCATGTTCATGGTGTTATTATGCTTACTGTTTGCATCTGTTGAATGGTATGTATACAGTTTTTTATATCTTCTATTATGAATTTATTTTGATGCTATGTACATGCTTGTGATTTCATGGTGAATATATGAAGTCCGAAAAAAGGGAAGTATGAGTTTCAATTGTTTCTCTTCTTGAGAATTCCTGCAAAGAGGGAAGTGAATGTTCGCAAGGTGTGTGTCGACGAAGTTCTGATTTTTATCTCAGAAAGATCAGGAGATATATCATTGTGCTCATACCAATACAAGTGTAGAGACAACACAGAGTCGTGCAAGGCATGCGCATTCAGATTGAAGTCTTATACTTTATCAACTAAGGAGGAAGGTTGAAGGATTGTTATTGCAAAGAGTGCAAAAAGTCGAAGGATCAAATAACCAGAGTCTATTTGTGAATGCCACAAGTAGTGCGTGTAGAATCACTAAAGAATCCCTAGAGTTTGTGAGTAAAAGATCAGAAGGGATAGAACCTTGAAAATTTCAAGGGAAGCAGAGTGTCGCAGCCACTCAATAGGAAGGAAGCTCAAAAGAGTTGACGCCAGAGCATTCAGCGGAGGAATATTAAAAGTTGGAACAGATGGTGGAGTCGCTTCAAGGAGAAGTGTTGATTTTCCATGGACCATTGGATCTCACAGGCCAGTGGAGAGATTAGGGTCGAGTGTTCTTCATCACTCATAAGCTCAGGATGAAAAGAGGCTGTTGGATTAGGATCAACAGGAGTCATTGATCTCATCCTTGAATTTCGCTATTTCAGAATTCAGGAAGTGGAGGAAGCTGTGACTCAGAGTCGAGAGTCGCAAATTCTCGATTTGTGAAGTCCCGAAAGAACTAGGATCGTCAGACCGTAGGAGAGATTAGATTCGTTGATCTGTGGCAAGGGATTTTCTTGGTTTCGGAAGTCAGCGAAAGGATTTTTTGCATTGAAAAATGATGATACATGAAATCCTGGGTGCCGAAAAGATTTGACCCCAGCTCATAGTCAAAGGTCACGTCAAGGAAAAGTCAAGGAAGGAATCAAATTTCTCTTTAGCCTTTTTTTATTTAGGGGATTGTTGAGTCAGGGGGACTCACATCTGGGATCGCGAAGTCGCAAAACCCAAAGTACCCTTTCGGGTGAAGGATGTGGTCATATCAGTGATCACGAGGGAGAGAGTTGGCACTTAGTGCTTGTTTGCACATGCGTAACTCATAAGGACCTGTGGATGCACACCAGTGTGTGTTAGAGATTTCTGTGAGAAATCAAAGAGTCAATCCGACTCAAGGGGAATATAAAGAATGATCCTAAGACCGTGTGGTCCCGTAGAATATGTTGAGGTAGGGGTTTTTGTGTCAGAGTGGTATCAGAGTGTAACCTACAATTTTATTTTATTTTATGTGAGGAACAGATTGAAACAATGCCGCCAAGAAGGAGAGAAATACCAATGCTGGATCCAACTATGGAAAGGGAAATGAGAGAAATCCATGCTCAATTGGATGCTATGGAAACATCACAAAGAAGTTGAAAGTGAAAATGAGGCTAGAGCTGAGGAAGAATTCACAACCGAAGACACTGCAAAAGAACGTCTATTCAGGGATGTTGCAAGAATCGAAGCCAGAGAAAGATAGACATTCTGATGTATGAAGGAAAATTAGACGTTGAAGAGCTACTAGATTGGTTTCGGGCTTTGGATAAATACTTTAACTATGAGGATGTCGAGGAAGAAAAGAGGGTCAAACATGTCATCACAAGACTTAAAGGGCATGCAACACTATGGTGGGATGAACTCTAGGATGATAGGCATTGAAAAGGAAAACAAAGAATCAAAAGTTGGGATAGAATGGTTGCAAAAATGAAAGCCAATTTTATACCCAGAGACTACCAGATCAATCTTATTTGAAGAATGAAAAACTTTAGACAGAAGATGATGACAGTGAAGGAGTACATTGAAGAGTTTTACAAGCTCAACATCAGGGCAGGCCATCGAGAAAGTGATGATGAAAAGGTCTCCAGATACATGCATGTCCTGAGATATGACATTCAATACAAGATGAGCATGATGAAAATCAGGAATGTCGAAGATGCTTATCAAGTGGCCCTGAAGGCTGAAGAAAAGTTAGCCCAAAACCAAGGTCAAAGAGGCAGATCTCAAAGTCAGAGCATATGTAAAGCAATTACCTAGTACAGAACTCAAAATCCCAAAGAAGAAGAAATTAAACCTCATACTCACCCTGAAAGAGGAGGAAGTTCACAGGGGAGACAGTATGCTGACAGAACCACTTTTCCGCGAGCTAGAGATAGAGGAAGAGGCAGAGGAGGTGAGCTAAAATATTTTGTCTATGGAAAGATTGGACATAAATATTTTGAATGTCCCGATAGAAAAATGGATGGAGGAGAACCTCACATTTCTGAAGCGCAAGGGAGAAATGTTGAAGCAGAAGATGCAAAAGGCGAAAGGTCATTAATGATGAGGAAAATTCTCTTAAATCCAGAAAAGGAGATAGAAAATCCAGTCCAGAGAAACAGTTTGTTTAGAACTTCTTGGAAGACCAAGGATAGGGTATGCAATGTAATAGTGGACNTAGTATCCACAGAGATGGTGGAGAAGCTGGAATTGGAGACTGTTTCACATCCAAGCCCATACAAAGTCTCGTGGTTACAAAAAGGACATCAGGTGACTGTCACTAAACAATGTTTAGTTGAATTTAAGATAGGGGGATATAAGGATGAAATTATATGTGATGTTATTCCCATGGATGTATGTCATCATTTGTTGGGGAGACCATGGAAATATGACAGAAATGTTTTTCATGATGGGAGAAAGAACACTTACACCTTGGAGAAGAATGGTAGGATGCATATGTTCTTGCCAATTAAAGACAAAGAGGTGAAAATAGAGGTGAACAATACCATACTTCTCATGGGTGGGAAGGAACTTCTTGATGAAGTCAAGAAAGAAGAAGACATGCAGTTTGTTGTGGTAAGAAAACCTAGAGTTGTCTTGACTAGTACCAAGATAGATAATTTACCTGAGGAAATTTAGGAACTGCTAGAGGAGTTTGTTGATATAGTGGTGGACAAATTACCTTGTTCATTTCCACCCATTAGGAGCATAAGTTATCATATTGATCTTATACTTGGAGCAAGTTTACCAAACAAAGAAGCGTACATATTTACACCATAGGAGAATGAAGAAGTCAAAAGACAGGTCCAAGATTTGATGGACAAAGGGTTGGTTAGAGAAATCTTGAGTCCATGTATCGTGCCTACAGTGTTAAGTCCAAAGAAATATGGTGGATGGAGAATGTGTAATGACTCAAGAGACATAAACAAAATCACCATCCAGTATAGATTTCCTTGACACAGGATAGATGACTTGATGGATTGCTTGAGTGGAGCAAAGTTTTTTTCAAATATTGATTTGAAAAGTGGATACCATCAGATTAGAATGCAGGAAGGTGATGAGTGGAAGAAAACATTCAAAATGAATGAAGGAATGTATGAATGGCTTGTCATGTCGTTTGGTTTGACAAATGTGCCCAGTACTTTTATGAGGCTAATGAACGAAGTCTTGAAAGATTTCATAGGAAAGTTTGTAATCGTATATCTTGATGATATACTGATCTTCAATAAGAATGAAGGGGAACATCTGGAGCATTTAGCTGCAGTAATGAGGAGATTACAGCAAGAGAATTTGTTGATCAATTTGAAGAAGTCATATTTCATGAAGACAAAACTCATTTATTTTGGGTTTGTGATCTCTTCAAATGAGTTGAAAATGGATCCTGAGAAGGTAAAAGAAATCATGGATTGGCCACCACCAAAGAGTATCTTCGAAGTTCGGAGCTTCCGTGGATTGGCTAGTTTTTACAGACAATTCATCAAGAATTTCAGTGGAATATGTGCACCGATGATGGACATGGTCAAGAAAAGACATAAATATTTTCATTGGACAAAAGAAGCAGAGAAAATTTTCAAGTTGCTGAAGGAAAAGATAACTAGACAACCAGTTTTGGTTTTTCCAAATTTCAGTAAGACATTTCAAGTCAAGTGTGACACAATCAAATTCATGATTGGAGCAGTCTTAAGCCAAGACAACAAGCCGATTGCATACTTCAGTGAGAAGCTGAACGAGACCAAGAATAAATATTCCATGTATGATAAAGAGTTCTATGAAGTCATATAGGTGTTGAAGAAATGGAGACATTACTTGGTTCTAAAAGAGTTTGTCTTTCATAGCAATAACCATGATTTACAATTCATAACTCGACAGGAGAAACTGAACCAGAAGCATGCAAAATGGGTTGAATACATGCAAAATTTTACTTTTGTTATAAAGCATATTTATGGAACTGCTAATAAATTTGTTGATGCTTTGAGCAAGAAATGTTTGATTCTGCAGGAGTTCAGAGTAAATACCTTAGGTTTCAATAACCTCAAGGAAATGTACAAGGATGATGCAGATTTCAAAGAATCTTATGAAGAGTGTGAGAATCCAGTTCCCAGAGACAAAAGCCAATGGACTGAATATATGATTCAAAATGGACTATTGTTCAAGGGAAATAAGTTATGTATTCCAAAGAGTTCTATGAGAGAGAATCTTCTGAAGGAAAAACATAGTGGAGGATTGGTTGGAAATTTCGGCCATGACAAGACTTTTGAGCAACTAAATGGCTCATATTATTTTCCAGGGATGAGAACAGATGTCAAGAAATTTGTGAATAGATACAGGATTTACCAGCATGCGAAGGGAAAGAGATAGAATACAAGGTTGTATCAGCCATTGCCAGTACCAAAGAGGCCATGGGATGCAGTAAGTATGGATTTTTTGTTAGGACTGGAAAGGACACAAAGAGGATGTGAATCAATATTTGTGGTAGTCGATAGATTTTCCAAAATGGCACATTTCATTCCATGTCAGAAAACCAATGATGCAACTCACATTTCAAACTTGTTTTTCAAAGAAGTTGTTAGACTTCACGACTTACCCAAGAGTATTTTATCGGACAAGGATACCAAATTTGTTGGTCACTTTTGGAGGACCATATGGAAGAATATGGGGAATAATTTATCTTTTAGCTCAGCATATCATCCTCAGATGGATAGACAAACTGAGGTAGTAAACAAAAGTTTGGGGGACTTGTTAAGGAGTTTGGTGGTTGAACATCATAGTCAGTGAGATCAGATTTTGTCCTAAGCGGAATTTGCATATAATGATTCACCAAACAAGAGTATAGGACAAAGCCCATTCCAGATCATGTATGGAATGCAGTCGAGAAGAATATTTGAGTTAAGGGACTTAGAGAATAATGAATTCAGAAGTTCTAGTGCAGAAGATTTTGTAGCAGGAATGCAAGAACTCCATAGCAAGATTAAGGAGCGATTGCAAAATTCCAACTAGGAATATAAGTGCAGAGCAGATCAACATAAAAGAGAACTTCAGTTTGAAGTAGGTTATGTGGTTTTAGCACATCTCAGAAAAGAAAGGTTCCCAAGAGGAACGTACAATAAACTGAAGATGAAGAAAATTGGACCGTATAAGATCATAAGAAAGTTTGAAGCAAATTCTTATGAGATTGAATTACTGAATGGGGTAGGAATATCGCCCATCTTCAACATAGTCGATCTGTATCCTTACAAAACTGATGAAATGAAGAGATCCGAGGATCAGAAGGAAGTCCAATGGGTTAAACAGATGCTTGTAGCTGAAAGGCCATAGATGGAAAAGATTATTGATCGGAGAGTCGGGAAGAAGACCCAAAGGAAAACATACTTTGAATATTTGGTCAAATGGAAAAGACATTCGATTGAAGATTCCAATTGGGAAAGTGAAGTAGATATCTGAAGAAACAAAAAGACACTGCAGGAGCTCATGAACAAGAGTTCGTGAATTTTATATCCAGAGGAGTATGATGCAGGAGCATTGTAAGTAGCCAACAAAGCAAGTGTAAAGGTAGAAGACAGATGGATAGGCACCAGCGCACATTTTGAAAATGTTTTAAATTTAAATGAAGAGACATTAATGTAATAGCTAGGAGACGTATTTACATTTATGTTTTGGATATTGTAAATAGCTCTTGAGCGTTTCTCACATCTGTTGGATAAAGAGGCATTTATTGTAATTTATGAAAAGTTGTTGTAGCTTTTATTTTATATTAGATAGCTTATGGTGTAGGAGGGAAAATGGATAGAAAGACATGCTCTCTTGTATCATTGTATCATTCCCAATTGTATCAGTTGAGTAAGTGGTAGAGATGTAGAGAGTAAGAACACAGAGAGGAACCCATGTACAGAAATACTTGAGTTAATATAATAAATATTTAACTCATGTTCATGGTATTATTATGCTTATTGTTTGCATCTGTTGAATGGTATGTATACAGTTGCTTATATCTTCTGTTATGCATTTATTTCAATGCTATGTACATGCTTGTGATTTCATGGTGAATGTCTGAAGTCTGAGAGAAGGGAAGTATGAGTTTCAATAGTTTCTCTTCTTGAGAATTCCTACAAAGAGGGTAGTGAACATATGCAAGGTGTACATCGACGAAGTTCTAAGTTTTGTCTCAGAAAGATCAGGAGAGATATCGTTGTGCTCATACCAACAGAAGTGCAGAGACAGCACAGAGTCCTACAAGGCGTGTGCAAGAGGATTGAAGTCTTAGACTTTATCAACCAAGGAGGAAGGTTGAAGGACTAATGTTGCAAAGAGTGCACAGAGTCAAGGATCAAAGAACCAGAGGTTATTTGTGAATGCCGCAAGGAGTGCGTGTAGAATCACTAAGGAAGCCCTAGAGTTTGCAAGTAAAATATCAGAAGGGATAGAACCTTGAAAAGTTCAAGGGAAGGAGAGTGTTGCAACCACTCAACAAGGAGGAAGCTCAGAAGAGTTGATGCTAGAGCATTTAGCGAAGAAATATTAAAAGCTGGAATGGACACTGGAGTCGCTTCAAGGAGAATTTTTGATTTGTCATGGCTCATTGGATCTCACAGGCCAATGGAGATATTAGGGCCAAGTGTTTCTCCTCACTCATAAGATCAGGAGGAATAGAGGCCGTTGGATTAGGATCAATAGGAGTCGTTGATCTCATCCTTGAATTTCTCTATTTCAGAATTCGGGAAGTGGAGGAAGTTGTGACTCGGAGTCGAGAGTCACAAATTCCTGATTCACAAAGTCCCAAAAGAATTAGGTTCACCAGACCATAGGAGAGCTCAGAGTCATTGATCTGTAGCAAGGGGTTTTCATGGCTTTGGAAGTCATCGAAAGGATTTGTTGCATCAAAAAACATCGATACGTGAAATCCTGGGTGTCGAAAATATTTGGCCCCAACTCATAGTCAGAGGTCACATCAGGGAAAATTCAAGGAAGGAATCAAATTTCTTGTTAGCCTTTTCATATTTCAGGAATTTTTGAGTCAAGGGGACTCACATATGGGATTGCAAAGTTGCGAAACCTGAAGTACCCTTTCGGTTGAAGGTTGTGGTCATATCAGTGATCATGAGGTAGAGAGTTGGCGCTTAGTGCTTGTTTGCATAGGTGTAACTCATAAGAACCTGTGGATGCACACAATTGTGTGTTAAATATTTCTGTAGGAAATCAAAGAGTCAATATGACTCAACAGGAAGATAAAGAATGATGCTAAGACCGGGAGGTTGCGCAGAACCTATTGAGGTAGGGGTGTTGCGTCAAGTTTCTTTCCTTCACCCTTTAATCTCTATTTGTTGATGTGAAGCCGTACCCAGTCTCCAACCTGGAAATGATGATCAACAATGTGCTTGTCATGTCGAGCATTATACTATGCTTGAATTTTCTCCAATTTTTCCTTGACTTCCTGGTGCACCTGCTGGATCCTCTGGATCAACTTGCGATCTCTGTCCTCTTTTTTTTCTTCATTCACATCAACATCTCTCCCATACATCAATTCCAAAGGAACCTTGGGTAGGTACCCAAAACATGTCTTAAAAGGTGAACTCTGAGTGGAGGAATGTAAAGCTCAATTATAAGCATGTTGTACATAGGGTATTTGTTCATCCCATAACTTGGGATGCTTGCTACAGTAGCCTCGAAGAAAAAGTACCACTATTCTATTTACTACCTATGTCTATCTGTCGATATGTGGATGGAAAGCAGAGCTCCTCTTCAATTTGGTGTCCATCATTCTCCACAAGCTAGTCCAAAAATCCCAAAGGAATCGAGTATCTCGATCTGAGACAATGGATGTGGGTAACCCAAAGTGAACCCAAACATATTGAAAGAAGAGATTAGCAACCTTCTCAAAAGTGATCTGCTTTTTACATGGCATCAAGATACACGTCTTGTTGAACCTATCCACTACAACATACAAATAGTCATGACCCCCTTTGGTCATTGGTAAACCCCCTACAAAATCCATGGGGATACTTTCCCATGGATGGGATGGAACACGAAGTGGTGAGTATAGCCCCATCTTTCTATTATTGGGCTTACAAGTAGAACACATCATACACCCCTTTACATATTTAGTTACAGTTGCTTTCACTTGAGGCCAGTAACAAAACCTCTACAAATGAGCCATAGTTTTTCCTACCCCAAAATTCCTAGACACAAGAGAAGTGTGTACTTCTCATATTACATAGACTCCTTCACTTGTACAAATACATAGCTTTCCAAGATGGTAGAGCAGTTTTCCCTACAGACAATACTTCTCTACCTGTGCACCATGGGTTAGCTTCTCATATACGTCTTTAAAATCTTCATCGATGGCATATTTTTCTACATAACTATCATGAGATAAAGAAGTATTCTTAAAAATAATNGTACAGAAATCATATCGGATACCTTGTTACTTGTACCCTTTTTGTACTTGATTAACAAATGAAATTGTTGTAGAAAACCCATCCATCTGTAGTGTCGAGATTGTTGCAGTTTGGTCAATGCTTGAAGATACTGTAAGGGTTGGTGATCTGTATGTATGATTGTTTCCTTCCCTAACAAGTAGTGTTTTCATTTCTTTATGCTTTTAACTAATGCATACAACTCTTTATCATATGTAGGATAGTTAACAACAACTTGGTTAAAAATTTTAGAGTGGTAACAAATAGGGTTACAATATTGCATCAATACTGCACATATGGCATATCCTTTATCATATGTATCGATCTCAAAAGGACGTTGAATATTCAATAGTGCTAATAATGGTGTTGTATTCATCTTCTCCTTCAAATTGTCGAAAGATTTTTGTTTCTTTCCTTCCCACTGAAAAGTGTTCTTCACACTGGTTAAGGCATACAAACGAGCAGCAATAAATGAAAAGTTTGAAATGACCCTCCTCCAATACTAAACTGCACCTAAGAAACTTCGAACCTTGGTTCCACTTTTTGGCTCAGGCCAATTTATAATTACATCAATTTTTTGAAGGATCAATTTTTAATTGTCCTCCTCCTACAATATTACCTAAGTACACAAGTGCGGTCTTCTGAAATTCACATTTAGACAATTTTACATACAACTTTTCCCTTTGCAAAGTATCTAATACTTGCTTTGCCTACCACACCTATTCATCCCAAGTCCCGCTAAAAATAAGAATGTCATTTAAATACACAATCACCAAGTTATCTAGGAAATGTCTGAATACATCATCCACCACACACATGAAAGTTGTCGGAGCATTAAAAATCTCAAATGACATAACTAACCACTCAAACAATCCATGTTTGGTTTTAAAGGTAGTTTTCCATGCATCCTTTTCTACGACCTGGATTTGATGGTATCCACTACATAAATCCAACTTAGTGAAATAAACAACATTCTTCAACTGATAAAGTAAATCATCTATACGAGGAAGAGGGTATCAATTTTTCACCGTCATTTTATTTAAGGCTCAGTAATCGACACACATTCGCCATCTGTCTTATTTATTTGGCACCATCATGATCGAAGAACCATGAGGAGATGAACTGGACCTGATCACCCTTTGATATAATAATCTTTGTACCTGCTTCTTGATCGTTGTCATCTCCACAACTGATATCCTGTACATGCCCACATTAGGAAGAGGAGAATCTTGTTGAAGATGTATCTCATGTTGGATTTCCCTCTCAGGAGGTAATCCATCTAGTTTCTGAAAAATATCATTATACTTAGAAACAATATCAATTAATTAATTTTTATGAGAAGGATCACATCCTTGGAAAGCATCGGATGTCTCGACATATTTCTCTCTTACATCCATGAGTACATATAGCTTATTAGTGTTTATGAGTATTTTCATTTTCCCTACACTAACAAGTGTTGTAGTTACCCTCATGTTGTGAGCTCTAACAATATATTCCACTCCCCCTTTAGTAAGGTGGTATTTGGTCTCATGAGGAAAGAAGACTTATTTTCTATCATAAATATAAGAACGTCACAACACTAGACCACATATATCAAGTGGTACAACATCCAAATCCACTTCATCAATAAACTTTGAAGCAATAACAAATCTGACCCTACATTGTTTTGTGACATTAAGTTTTTATTTATCACATACCCAACCAAGAGGATAAGGCTTCAAATGTGGTTTCGTTTCAAGACCCATGTTTTTGACAAGTGCTTCAAATATTAAGTTTACTTGGGAACCCGGATCAATTAATGTATTTATCTTAGTGTATTTAGATACAACTCTTATTTGAAATAATTCATTCCTCTTTCGTTCATCATCATGAGATTCATTATTGTAACTTGAACTAGCATGAAGGGGATATTTAACTTGTACTCCAACCGCTGTAATCTTTTCTTCATATTCTAAATCGAAACCAAGATCTTGTTGCATTGTAGCAACAGTTTTTGTCTTTCCCTTTCCACTGAACTGTTTCAGTTTCTTCTCTAGATGCAATTTTCAACAGTGTTCTTGATCGTGACTTCTTTTCTTGCAATGAGTGTGATATGGATTTCCTCTTTCTCTCGTCACTGTGGCAATATTCTTGTCCTTCCTTTTAAACTTCTTGAAATATTTATGTGGGATATTGGAAGGTTTCTTCATGGGATCTTCTTGAACATGCTTCACCCTATTCTCAAGATGAGTGGTTTGTACACAAACTTCGTCAAGACTAGTGGGGTTAAAGAAGAGAAAAGTATGAGGAATATAACTACGAAGTGTGCCAATATACTTCATTAAATTTTCATAAGAATCCAAGGGAATTTTTAATTCAAGAGCTTTCTTCCTAAATTCTTCTGTGAAACTTTGTACAGTTTGACCTTTACTTTGCCTTAAAGTTTGCCATTCCATCATTGCTTTATGTAAATGCCCTAATGAATTAAATGTCTTCCCTATAATTGATTTAAATTCCGACCATGAAGAAATAAGATTACCACACTAAATTATGTCTTGAAGCTTGATCTCCCACCATACGAGAACGGTGCCTTCCAACCGAAGAGAAGCTAGTTGCACCTTAACTCCCTCTTCATCAATATGTTGAACATGACAATATTCTTCAACCCACGAAATCTAATTATCTATCCTTTCAGGATTAGCATCTCCATTAAACATAGGTAAAGAAAATTTTACATCAAGATTTAATAATGGTTTCTTAAAAGAGGCTTTATAGCTAGAATGATGAGAATAGTGAGAATGCTTAGAGGAAGAAGAACTAGAACTTGAAGGTGAAGATGGAGGCTAAGGAGAATCTCATCCAACCCCTTGATTTACAGATGCATCATCATCAACATGTGCTTCTTTTTTCTTCCCTTTCTTCTTCATCCTCTTCTCGTAATATACATACATTTGTTCAACCATTTATGACATGTGATAAAATACCATATGAAAGTTTTTCTCATGTTCATCACGTGTGTCTTCTTATGCCATTTTCTTCCTTCGGGATGCACAACCAACTTCAAGATTGAAAGTATTAAGAGTTCATTCACCCTGCTTATGCTTGGCCCTAGTAAGCATTCACACTCAACAATTCAAGTCAAAGATGACTTCTCTGATACCAACATGATCCAAGATCTTTTCATCCGGTGACTTATAAAGAATTGCATACAATGAGCATAAATTAAAGTGCACCATTAAAAAAGGAAAATATCAATAATGAAGAGACATGAGCATCAAAGATGAACACAAAAAATTGATAACAGAGTTAGTCCCTAGTGGACTACATCTCTGGGTCCTGCTCTCAAATGGGTAGGCTCTTTCATTAAATCAACAAAAGAATTTGGGAAAATATATAAGTATATCTCATTCTAAAATAAAGCTGCATAAATAATGCTTGTATTAGAAAATAGACATCACCACTGAATTCGTGGAGTCAAATTACCCAACAATGATTGTCTCCACGCCTCAATCCAACTCTATCACTCCCAGGCCTAAGAAGAAATTTATCTCGATTTATATGCCCCTCTACAACCTGCAATTAATGACTGTATTGCATTGAAAAATGTGCCCAAGGCTGTACCGCACATGTGTCTTCCTTCCGAGGGCTTGGCAAACTCAACATTTAAGTAATTTATGTGGGCATTGATAACAATAGAGGTTGTTGGCCTATTGGTTTGGGCGTGAAAATAAAGGCGTAGTATGGGGAGGAGGTCCCGAGGTCAAACCCGCAGGCCTCCCCCTTTTGGTTTAATTCGTTGTAATATATGTAAATATAACCCAAAGTTGTTCCCCCAATTTTGGAAATGGCGTTATCCAAGTCTCCAATGGTCAGAATGCATCCAAGTTTGTCATGGTCTGCCAGATTAGGCAGACCCACCAATCTTTTAATTTTTTTTCAAAATTTTGTCACGGGTTGTCATTGTGCTTTTGTTGCCTGCCACATGGCAGCCCCTGATTGGGCCATGCGGCAGCCTCCCATTCGACCCCATCATCCTCTACCACGTTAGCACCATGTCATCATTCCATGCCATTATGCAACATCATAATTCCATGTCACTCTACAGACTACCACGTGACACGATCCTATTGGTCCATGGATCGGTCTGAAAGTGCCAAAACTGGGTGACATGTGGCATTCTCTGGTCCTTCCATGTCACCATGCTGACATCAGCATGACAAATGTCACCTTATTCTCTTGTGATGTGTGTTGTATGAATGTTGACATCATCCATACAGATGCTGACATCAGCAGTACAGATGCTGACTCATCCCTTGTTGACTAGGCTAGGTTGACCAAACTTTGACTGTGAATAGATTTCAATTCATAACTCTGTTTGACGAGTTGTTTGCACCGTTAGAAATATTGTGACACACTCTTCGCAATAATGTCATTTTCACTAAGTTTTGGGAACTTTGATTTTTTTTCCCTTTCTCTGTTTGTTGAGGCCATTCTGAGCATCCTGAATTGACTCAATGAGTTCTGAGTTATTCTTAGCCTTCTCTGGATCCTTTTTGGATCAGCACATGACATGAATCTGGTGAGTATTCCTTAATATCACAGAGATAGGTCCTGATTGACAGGTGGTAAATGAAGGTGGTATGGGGTGAGTTGTACATGGAGTTGGAAGGGTTAGATTCCAACTCGAGTATGGAGGATTCCTGGAGCTTGATGGACTTATATTTGTTCTAGGGTTGAGGGTTAAATTTCTCTTAGTCTCAGCCTTGGAGGATGTAGGATATTGTACAATTTTCAAGAGGGAATATGTCTTTATCTATAGGGAGGGAGCAGACCTGGTGGAATTGTAGTTGATCGGTTATCGGGTGGATAGGTTGTATATGTTGCGAGGACAACCTTCAGTGTATGATTCAACGTCGAATGAGGAGATTGAGGAGGCTCATGAGATTGCGGTGGGCCCAAGGATTTAATATTGCATTCTGAGAGAAGAGAGTGAGTCTCTTCTGAGCATCGGTAGAAGGCTCAGCTGGTGTGGTCGAACCAATGAAACGGATGGAGTGGATTCTCCAAGGAGCTCAAGGTTTTGGGTAGCTTTCAAGAGAATATCTTCTAGTTCAAGTTTTTTGCAGGTGTTGAGGATGGCTCCAGGTTCAAAGGGACCTCCTACAAAGCACAGTTTGATGGGACTAGATGATGGAGATGGCAGTGAGTACATCCCTCACTAAGAGGGAGTGTTAGCTTTTTAGCTCAGGAGGTACTCCATATGTTTTGTCTTGTATGCAGATGTTACCTTATATTGACACTACTAGGCACTTAACTTTGTAATGGGTTTTTATAAAGTTGTAAAGTGGTTCTTTTCTTAAAGTGATTTTTTTAATAAAGTGTACCTTCTAATTTTAAAGTGACTTTATTTCATAAAGTACACTTATGTAATAAAGTGAAATGTACTTTAATATTTTAAGTGATTCATTTTGGAGGGAATGAATCATGAACCTTGATCTTGTAAAGGAAATGTTATATCTTGGCGTTTGGATTTAGGGTTGGGGAAGGTGAAAAGACACTTTGGAGGGAAAATGTCATTTTCATATTTATAAAATAATGCATTGAGTAGTGTGTAGGACACATTGAGAAAAAGAGGAAGAGAGATTTCTGATGAGCGCTTGGAGAGGAAAGTGAGTAGCAAGTTGGCACATTTCACAAGAGAGCTAGGGTGCAAATCCCAAGAAGGCATTTTCTATTTTGAAGTGTTGTTGTGTTATTTGCTAGGACAGGTTGTATTGTACAGATTCGTATAGGTCGTACAACAACAAACATTGACACAAAAATCGAGGCAAGAAGTGGCACAATTTTTTAGGCATCTTTTCTAGGTTTTATGAAGGAGGTCAGTCATATGGAAAGCAAGGTACAACAACATGTTGTTGGCACATTTCTCAAGGTGTTGTTTTCAGTAAATCCATACAGTTGTACGGATTGTGGCACAAATTTCAAGGAATATTTGTGGGGGACTATTTTTGTGTTGTAAGTGGTTTTTCTCTTGGCTAGAAAATGTATTGTGGTTGTTGATAAATCTTTCCTAAATCTAATAGAATCTCTCTCTCTCTTTGGGTTTCCCCACATTGGGGTTTTCCCTAGCATTTTCCTAAATTTCTGAGTTATTCATGGGTGATTGAATGTTGTTCATTGTGTTTATTCCCGCTGCATAATTAATTAGCAATGTGTATTTTTGCTTATGGGAATTTCTAAATGTGGGTTTTAGACATTTCAGAGTTCATGCAAGACAATTATCTTCAGGTTGCTAAGTGTATGATAGAATATTAGCTTCCTGATTTTTTTCATGAAGATTTACATCAAATAGGTTTATAAGCACTTGTTTACCACTTTAGTTTGACCATGTGTTTAGGGATTATATGAAATGCTCACTTTTAGCTAGGTATTATATAGTTTAAACAACTCCTACCAAAATTTCTAGTGAAGTTGGGATCCCAATTCAAGACAATGGAAGTGGAATTCCATGTAATTTAAAAATATGATAAGGGAATACTTGGATAACTAAGGAGGGGGTAAATGGTTGTGGTAAGGAACATAAATGAGAATATTTGGAGAGATGATCAACTACCACCATGATCATATATTTGTTTCTCGCCCTAGGAAATCCCACTATAAAATCCCTAGTGATGTTGTCACATATGTGTTTTGGGATCGGTATCGGTTGCAATTCCCATGGTATGTTGACTGTATCTACCTTGTTACATTGGCAAGTGTCATAGGTTTCCATGAAATATTGGATTTTGGTTTTCATGTCCTCTCAAAATAATGAGTTCCTAGTTCATTCATATGTTTTTTGAAATCTAGAGTGACGATGTAGGTGATGAAGGAAATTCCTCTAAGATTCATTGTTTTAAGGAATAATTATTTATTATAACAATGTGTCCTTTTGTTAAGAACCTGAATAGATCTACCAATATAATCACCACAAATACTGAATACACAATAGATCCACAAAGCAACATAGAAGAAACCACACAATATTATTACCAAACTCTTGAGGTAGGGCAACACCATACAATGGATCCTATTATGGAAGGGATCCTCTCCTGTTCACTTGCCTCTTTGAGGGGGCATCCTCCTATTGAGCTACCGCTCCAAATACACTATTTCTCTTCATGTCTCATCACATTGCTTGAACCC
>JASDQU010236894.1:3348-16987 GCA_032191745.1 Picea mariana
TGAGTGAGAAAAGTTGATATGGGAAGCCCACTAAAGTCAGGTGGCATGACACTTCAGTGTTGAAAAAATAGTGGCGATGCTACATAAACATTTCTACTGGACGAAACTTTGATAAGAGGTTAGCAAGTATATAAGGTCCTGCACTGTCTGTGCTATTGACAAACCAACCACTAAGAAACAAGTCTTGTACACCCCTCTTCCTACTCCTGACAGGCCATGGGAATCCATCTCAATGGACTACATGTCGGGCCTCCTGTCCACCAAGCAGAGAAATGACTATCTTTTTGTGGTTGTTGATCGCCTTTCTAAGATGGCGATTTTGGTTTCCTACAAGAAGAGTATCACAACAGAGGCCACTCCCAAGCTCTTCTTTGAATGAGTCTGGGTACATTTTGGAATCCCACAAACCATTGTCTCAGATCGGGATAATTGATTTCTCAACACATTCTGGTCAAGCCTCTGGTCACTGTTGGACACCAAGCTCATCAAATCCACATCCTTCCACCCCCAGACAGATGGCCAAACCGAGGTTGTAAATCGAATGATTGTGCATATCCTTTGCATGTATAATTCAAATCACCCTTGCACATGGGATGAGAGCCTTCCCTATGTCTAGCATAGCTACAACCGATTCTTGCATAGATCAACCAGCCACAACCCCTTTCAAGTGGGGTTGGGATTCCAACCATTGGGTCCCATAGATGTTGCGCTTGCCCTTGCAGTCACCTTGACTGACTCATCTCCTGCTCCAACTAAAGGTGACAAAGCAACCCAGTTCATTGAGCGGATCCAGCACATCCACCAACAGGTTTAGGATATCCTACAGAAGTTCAATGACAAGTACAAGCAGCGCCATGATCAACATTGGGTGCCACATAAGTTTCAAGTGGGCGACAAAGTTTGTTTGCACTTGCAGAAAGAACGCCTTACAAGACCACATCAGAAGCTTAGCCCACTCCATTATGGGCCGTACACTATCACCAAGACCGTGGGGGATAAATTTTTTGATCTCAACATTCCTCCTTTCCTTGTCCTACACCCAATGTTCAACGTGGATCTCCTTCACCCTTATTTCCCACCATTATTAGACACCTCAGAAGTAGTAGAACAATTGAAACAAACAAATATCAATCCCGACGACATACAACAGACATCCAATTATTATATTGTGGACACACAGATCAAGGGCACTCGACAACAAAGAATACAACTTTATCAAGTCTTCAAAGCAGGGCAGCTCCTGCACCAAGGTAAGTGGCTCACCTAGGGCCAAATTCAGCAGAAATTTCCTCATCTGATGGGGGACCTCAATGAAATGGATACCATTGCTTCCTAATGAGGGAGGATTGATCCAGATGGATATCAATGACCATCCACCTTTTCCAACTAGCTCAAAACATTTTTTTGACAATTTTGGCAATTTACTATTTTTAGCAGTTTTAACTTCCAGGGCCATTTTGAGGGCTAAAATGAAGGTTTTTCAGGATCGAGCTTCTCAATGATATTTTAATGCATTATTGATCCCCCAAAATGAATCTCCTATCTGGTACCTTTCCAACAGGCTATCACACGCCTAAAACAGAGATCGTATGCAAAAGTTACGACCCCGGGAAGTTGATGTACTAACTTACCCAAACGGGGCCCATATGACTTTTGGCGCTTCATCTCCTAGGGTTAGGTTTTTGGATGTCTAGGGTTTTTGACATTCTTGTTTATTGTAAAAATGGCTTCAGAGCCTCATTTTAATCTTCTTCTGGTGAATGTGTGCAACCGTCACATCTCTTCTTAGAGATAAGCTGCCACCATTCTAGCAAGCTTGTTTCCGTTGCATTTTATAGTTTCATCTTATTTCGTTATTGAATAGAAAACCAATTTTACTATATCTCTGTTATTTTGTGTTAAGAACCTATTAATAATCTATATTCATTTCTTTATGCTCATAAAATCTGAATCAGTCTATGTTTTTCTAGACCTCAAGAACCCAACACAACTGACGGAACTGAAAAATATTGAGCAAAGCTTCCAGAATTGGCCCACAAAGTTCCTCTCCTCAATGGCTTCCCTGCATAAAACTGACTTTGGATTCAAAATTATATAGCATGTATCCTCTTCTGAACCTCTCTCTAAGGCATCCAAGAACCTCTGGTTTATATAGATTTTAAGTTGGTAACATCCTCCCAACTTCCTCCCTAGATCTGGCCTAAAAAAGGACTCCAAATCTAAAACAAATGACTAAAATCTCCCAAAATCAGGCTAAAATCTCAATAAAAATGATAACCTATGTTCAAAACCCACAAATTGGAAATTATTCGGGTGCAACCCCCTATTCTCAGGCTCCTTCCCATATGGGAGGCTCCATATGCTCACAGGTTGGGAATTAGCGTGTTGCCCCCCCGGTCTTGTCTCCTTGTCCTGTGCACATGGCCATATGGCCGCGCCCTAACCCTCCACGCGCCTGCATTTAGTAAATCCCCTGGTCCTTAGCCTCTGGTCAGTTGGGGTTGGCCCCTGCCGACCAGGGTCTATCCCTTAACTCATGCCATATGCCCCTTCCACATATCCCGACCAACATGCCCTTGGTTGTTAAGTCATTGCTCATTCCATGAGGTCAAGGGTTCAAATCCCCCGGAGCCACAACAAATTTTTGGCCTATCCGTCATTGGAAAAAATCTGGGGTGCCACATGACACCCTTTTATTGGGCCATGTGTCACCTTGTGATTGGTCCGTACCAACACAGTTAGTAGCACTGTCACCGTCCAGTCATCTTGCCATGTCACCATTGTACAACCTAGTCACCTGCCACATCATCTCTCATACAACCACGTGTCGTTCCACATCACGTACATAATGCACAGTCACCCTACCATATCATCATCCATATAGCCCAACTGTCTTACATACATACACGCGTCATCCTGTCATTGGGCCACGCCATGTACGGACTGCCACGTGTCATCTGTACAGTGCCACGTGTCAAATCCGTACAGTGCCAACTCAACCCAAAAATGATGAAACTGAGTGACACATGTCACCTCCTGGTGATGCCACATCAACATGATGATGTCATCATGAAATCATCTTGACGTTACCTATTGTACTACTGACATCAGCATTGAATTTGACCAATTGAGTTTTTTCCTATTTGGGAATTCGGTCAGAACGTGATAACTTTCACATACAGTCTATGTTTGAGGAAAATATTATATGTCTGGAATCAATGCGACAAGAAAAACACAATGATGTTGGTTTCGTTTGATTCCAATAAATTTGATTTTTAGGCCTTCCTGGATCCATTTTGGATCACGCCTCCCCACTAAGACCTTTTGGTCCTCCAAAAGGATACTAACCAGTCATCAAGTGAGGGATAGGCCACCCCACTTGTTCTCTGTCTTTAAACTCTATCATGTGCACCTGTCTCATCAAGATCAATTGCAAAACCACCATGACAACTGACAACATATTGTTAGCCACTTGTACTCTGTCACATCTTACCAAAGCCACTACCATCCATGTTGAAAACATTAGAAATGATAACATCTGAAATATGACTGCAAATAAGCTAATATGTTTGTAGTACTTGCAATACATTAACTTATCTTCAAGCAAAGTATGATTGAACTTCCATTCTACAATCATCTCATGTTCATGCTTAAGATCAATTGTTTGATTTGGCACAATTATAGGTGTGTTGCTTGCATGAGTTGCCTTCCTTAATTGTACCATTGTTTGAAGAGATCGATTTTCTTTTAAGTGATGTGAATGTACAACATATTCATTGCCTTCTTTGTTTAAGTGATATTGATTATTTTCCCTATAGAATATTGCTTTGCGATCATACAAATAAGGACTCCCTAAGGCTATTCCACATTCATTGAGTGGAACCACATCACATGTTACCTCATCCACAAATTTTGATGAAATTGCAAAATTTAAAGTGCATTGCTTTGTTATGTGCAATTTATGATTGTTGCTTATCCATTTAAGTGAGTAAGGTTTATGATGCATCTGAGTGTTTAATCCCAATTGTTTAACCACTTCCTCTGAAATCAAGTTAGATTGAGATCCACTATCTATCAATGTGTTGACCTTAGTATGCCTCATTATGACCCTTATGTGAAACAATTTACTTCTAGAATCATATCCATCACCAATTTTACCTGTCAAACCAACCGCTATGAATTTAGACAAATCACCTGAATATGATCCCAAGTCTGTTGGCCATGTTGTTGTTGCAGCTTTTTGCCTCCCTTTTCTCTCTTTGAACCATTTCGGTCTCTTCTCGGAATGCAATTGCCATCAATGGTCATCATCATGCCCTTCTTTCTTGCAATGCTTGCAAGAGAGATTCTCTTCCCTTCTTGTCACTGAATTTGCTTTCTTTCCATTCCCCTTCCTTTTGTCCTCTTTTCTTGAAGACGATTCCCCTGATACACCAACTCCTATTTTCCCTACCTCAATGTATGTTGCTTGAACATAAACCTCATCAATATTAGTAGGTCCAAACATAAATACAGTATTACGAATATGTGCAGGTAAAACTACTATATACTTCATAAGAGTTTCTTGGGTATGTAATGGAATATCCAACATTAATGCCATCTTACAAAATTCATCTGTATATTATTACAGTGTTTGTCCCTTTTTTAGTTTAATACCTTGCCATTCAATTAAAGCCTTCTCTTTATAACCCAAAGGATAAAATTTCTTTTTAAGTGCAGAAACAAAAACTTTCCATGATATAAATACATCACCCATTTGTTGCGTGCCATTTTGCAACTTGCTTTTCCACCAGATGAGTGTTGTGCCTGCAAGTCATAGTGATTCCAATTTGATTTGAGTTGCCTCATATTTGATTTGTTGCACAATGAAATAAACTTCCATATGTCAGACCCAATTATCAAGCCTCTCTACATTGAATTCACCATCATACATGGGTAATTCAAACTTCACATCAAGCTTAAGTAAAGGCATATCATGTTTATGTCTATGGGAATATTTTCCTGCAGTGGATTTGGAACTTGTACTTGAAAAAAAAGAAGTTGATGGAGAAGAAGAAGGTGAAGGAGGAGGTTTAGGAGGATCCTCTCCTTCTTCACTTTTGGCCTTTGAAGACTCACCTAGAATCGGTCTCTTCCGCTCCAAGTAATAGTCATATAAAACCTTTACCATATCTGACATGGAGAAGAAAGTCTTTTGAAACTCTATCTCGGTATGAGAAAGTCCCTCTTCTGATGCCATCTTCTCACTTTGATAAATCCTCTTTCTTGATCCTATTGGAACCATAAGTCACCCCTGGATTACAGTAGGGATAAGCCTGATACCCATAAGTTTGTATGTCATAGTAAATAAGTTGAAGGTGGTCTAATGGATGCAGTCTCAGGATTATATCGATTTAACTCAGAAAACTGGGTTGGAGAAGCGTAAATAAATGAGGTATTGATCTAATTTCAGTCAGTGATTTGCTATAAGGGCGAGTAGGGGGAAGAGATCATGAGAAGGTGTAAGGGCCTACTATGGGCACTCGATCTTCCAACAACCTGTTGACGGGCGAAATTGACCTCTCATCAACTGGAGGAGTGAATCCGGTCTGGGGTTGTCTACTTAACTCAAGCTGTTTGGATTAATCCACTCTGACGGGTTTAGAGGCTCCGTTAGCCGATCTAAGTCCTAAGAAAGTGAAAAAACAAAACTAAAGAAACTAACTTAATGAAAAACACTTGCTGAAAACTATATACAAATCTAAAATATACTTATAGTTTACTAACTAATATTTATAAAATAGTTCTACTTATTATATGTAAAATATATCCATATGATTATATCTCTAATATATGTATAACATTTACAGAATGCAAATTTTAATCTAAATATGTGAAACTCAAATATGGATTGATTTATGACAGCAAAACTATCATTCAGTCTTTTTGATTTTTTATAACTTTTATAAACAAGAAACAAAATAGCTAACTGTCTAATTGAAAATAGATACGAATAGTAAAATGTGTTTAGATTATAGGAAATTTCTATATTAATTAAACTAATAAAATAAAACTAGCAAACTGACCTGTAATTGTATCTCCTATTCGTCCTATGTACAGTATCCAATTTCGATGTTTGATGGTGTAAACCACAACAAATCTTACGAATGCTTCTCGTGAATGTGAAGCATAAGTGATTGAATGCTAATGACATAACATATAAGAGAAGTATTGACAACAATTTTATGATTTTACAAATGGTCACATTGAGATAAATCTAGCTGTAAAAATTTGTATATAACTGCTCATTGAATAAAGAAGATTAATCTTCTAATCATCAAATTTGAACAGAGTAATTGATGCATATAATATAAGGGACATAAAACATGGACATCATATAAATTTCATCACACCAATCTGTAATAAACCATGATATCTAAAGTAGTCACAATTTAATTACAAATCGAAATGACCATAACTTGAATAAAAATACGATATATCAAAGCTAAAGCTGTGCAAATATCAATTTCCATTCAAGTCTGTCAATCATAAATCCATAGTTTTTTCTCCCAAGCAGACATATTTTTTAATTTACAAAACAACACATTTATATAGGTTACAGGATCAAAACGTTCCCCGTGGATATCATCTAATTTGTTCCAAAAATTGTGGGGGATGCAACCTCCTAGATTCTACTTGATATCAAAACTAACAGCCTATTCTAAAAAAAACATAAAGATAGCATGCTGAGAAATGCCACCAGTGGTTCAAATATCCTTTAGAAATGGTAGGTTCCTGAAAAGACATAAGAATAAAAGATTTTAGATTACATTTTTGGTTATAAAAACAAGAAATTCGAATTCTAGTAACTAGCTACAGAATCTCACGATTCTGTAGCTAGTTATAATTATAACTAGAATCATATTTTATTGAATCAATCAAAACATACTAGAGGTAATCTGTGCATACAAATCATGCATTCTAATTTAAAAGAGACAAAATCATCCTAAAATTAAACAAAATCATACATCCCATCATGAAATCAAATCGAATCATGATGGTTGTAGCTGCTTATACGTTTTTTCTTTTAAATATCACATGTCCTGTAGATGTATAACTTGCTAGCAGACTGGTTGAATATCCTTTGAATTGATCAAGGGTTCACAGTGGGAGGCTATGACACATGGCTGGATGGGTGAGAGGGGTGTTGTGGGATGCTAATGCACAGGCCTGAAGAATTCACAAATGTTTGAACACTTGCAAACAGAGCAAAACGCTCCCTTCAGGGATAGAGAAAATCTGAGATTTGACCTCTAAAGGATGAGATATATCTCTGTAATGATCCAATTACTAGGGAAACCTCTCATGTTGAAGGTAAAAGGGATCATTTTGGTTCTGGGTTTTCAAGGGTTTGATCTAATTCAAAATCGTTTGCTCAGAATCGCTCAGGAAAAAACATGTCTCTGGGAGGAAATTACGGGGTTAGCTTTAAGAAGTCTTCAGTTACTTCCAACTGCACAGACTGATCTTTTCTCTACAACCATAATGCGAACTCTTGGGAAAATCTCAAACAAAAACCCTCGAACTTTTCAATAAACACACGCCATCCATTCCTCTCTAAGTCATTTATGGAATTATCAAACGATAACAATGTCTGAACACTGTTGGGCTCAATCCTCACCATAGGAGCCATGGCTAGTAGCAAGGAATCGACACGGGATTCGAAGGTAGGGTTTGATAGAATAAACACAGAGCCCTTGCCCCGAGCTTCCCCAATGCAATGCAAAAACAACTCGAAATGGTAGGCGGGAGCGTTAATTACCATGCATGTGAGAGAAGTGGTGTAGATCGAGGCCATGCAAAAACATAATACCACACTGTACTTGGAATGACACCTCAGCATAATGGTATGCACAAAGATCATAACGGTTGGAAACAATAGTATGCATATCCACGATTTGATCACAAAATTAATATGTCAAATAAACAATTGAATCAAGAATTTTATAAATCAAAACCCCATTAACATTAGTCGAATGCTAAATGGGTGGTGGTTTAATACTCATGTGACCAAGGCATGTTCAAGACCAAGGGGTTATAACCATGAAAACAACCATGTTCATAGCAAAATACGACAATGCAACAATAGACCATATGAACATTAATCCTTTAATGAAATCAAACATGAATTCCAGCTGTGAGTTTTCATGCTTACAGTCATGAAAATGAAATCGAAAAGCAGGTACGTAGAAAACGATGAGTAACAAGTGTCGTTTAATGAGAAAGGTAGTGATGAGTAATGAGAATTTAAAAACCCTTGTAGGCAGCTTGTAAAAATAGAGATTATATTATTGCTGCCAACAATGGCGACACACTGGTAGAAGCAGTTATCTCTGCCAAACGAACGAGTCCAGATTAGGATAATTAGAAAAAATTCAAATAAAAAACAACTAAGAAACTATTTGAACATCATTATCAATTATAAAACATTCCAGTTTCAAATTGATTGTTATTTTAAAAGATGAAAACTGATGACAATCTCGACAAAAGAGAGTCACGATGTTAAAGTTAAAATATCCAATACTGTTGATAGAGATGCTGCTGCTAGAAGGCGTCCATAGCCTCGACAGGAATGCCATATAACCCACTCCGATATCTGTATCCTGCCAAGAAGTTCCAAATCAGAACGAAGGAGATTTAAGGTCAAAAGATTCCATATCTGAGAATTTTCGTATACCTGACATTGCTTCGTTGCCAGTGGGCCTATTCAGTACCCTGGCGAAGTTATCTTGGCGTCATGCATGCATTTACCCGCTGCCAGCAAACCTGTTCAGTATCCCGACAGGTTTACAAGAAATTCCCACAACTCTCTGAAGATTTATTTAGTTTTAAAGATATTTAATAGAGGGGGGTGACGCTGAAAATCCTGATTTTTGGACATATTTTAATAAATTACAGACCTTGAGGGAATTTTTTAACTGTCCTTCATTAAGATCTAGAGATAGTTTGTCAATAAACCAACTTTCGATGGCGAGGAGACATCTTGAGTTGTTCTCTTAAAGAACAGGGAAAACACAAGAAGAAATTTTTATGGATGATCGTGAATATCTTTAGTTACAGATTGAAATCAAGAAATGCTTTTCAAACAACAAGCTTCCTTTAACATGGCTGCAAACTTCAGAAAAATATCATAATTGATGCTTAAACAACCTTCAGTAGTCATTTTTAGAGGGGAAATTTTTCTGTTCTCTTTGTCTGAAACAGTTTATGGTGCAGGTATGTGTGTTTCAAAAAGAAAGACTGATAAGGAAAATCAAAACCAACTAGCAAAGAAAAATTGGAAAGCAAATAAATCCAAACAAAAACAAATGTACAGAAGGTGTATCTGAAAACATCATGCAAAAAAATCCCTTGGGAGACTGAAAGAAAGTAGAAAAATCCCGTTTGATGTGAAAGCAATCCTATTCGTGGTACCTTGGGTCAGGGTTGATTCAGATTTATTTATCTCTTTACTTTCCATTTGAGATTTTCATGACGATACTGCGTTTTTGAAAATAAATGTTCAACTAAAAGCAAAGAGAAAAGGATCAAGCGGACTTCCTTGACAACAGTCATATTATGGTTCTCGTGGTGCGCCCACTTGCATTCATGACTGCAATATTACAAAGAGAAATAGTGAGAAATAAAACTGAAAGAAAACCTATTCCTAAACCTATTCTAACTATTAAACAAATCAGAATACTACGTGAAATCATGCTTCCAATGTAGCCATCAAAGTAACTCCAATCCTGCAATGGAAACAAAATCAAACATTACTAATAAGAATGGTAATATATCAAAAAATGACAGAAACATATCACACTTACCTTCATAATCATCATCTAAAAACAAAGTAAGAATGATCTTACCATTCCCTTGAATATTCTTGTTGTACGAATCCTCCAGCCATTGTGCAATCTTGTCGTGATAAGGGTCATAATGGCATGAGCGAGTGTAAGAGAGTTTAAAAAAATTGTCAAGATTATGAGGAAATGAAATAACCATCAGCCAAGGCTGAAATGCCCCATCCTCCTGACAATTCTCTAAGTGTTCATTAATTTCTTCACATGGAGGATCTAAAAGAAATATGTCACGCCTACTTCCAAGAGACTTAGGTAAAAAGAAAGCAAGCATAAATTTATCTTTATTATGATTTTTTTATATATATGAATATTCAAGCCATCCTAAGATCCTGTCACAAAAATGAGGATGCAAACCATGACTTTGATGAAGCGAATATATCGATGGGGAAATCATCATAAGAGGATTCGTGATGTCAATCAGATGATTGGTTTGAATGCTTCCTTTGATGAGATTGATCATTTCAAAATGTGAAGTATAAACATTAAGATTCAAGCTAATCAAAGAATGAATATGAAATGTAGAATGTTTGATCTCCATAATATATAGTGCATTGTCTTTTTCAACAATAAACTGTGTAAGATCATCTCGCAACATGTCCTTTTCCCATATGAGTATTGAAAGTGAACAAGCATCAAATCCAAGTTTATCAATGTTAGGTTTGGAATTGATTTCACCAAAATTTAGCATATTGAAAGGATATGATTGTGGTGGAAAAAAGTAAGATGTTGTAGGTAAGATGTCAAGTCCAACAGATTCTAGGAATAGATCAGGATATAAAAAATAAAAGGAATCAGAAATAAGCACATGAAAAGAATCTCTTGAACTACGATAATTAACAATGGTATTCTCAAGACATTTCTCTTCATTTTCTTTAAAAATCTTACTCTGTTTTGGTGACAAATTCCTCAACATAATATGATCATTTGGATTTGCCTTCTGTATGATTGATAATTCAAAATTTATGTGACAAACATCTAGTCTTTCCTGTGGACAAAGTGCATTTTGAGGATGGAGGTTTAAGGTTTCTTCTTCTAGTTGCGTATCTTCTTCTCTAATCAATTTCATAGGAGTATTAGAACGTTTAAGATGATTTTCGTTGCTTAAGTGTTCTTCAATGACTGATTTTAAATATTGATTAGAGCATGAGTTAGAAGAATGAGGATAGTCACCTTGATCTAGAAACGAATCTTCTTCCATACTGGTCGAAGACTGAAAATAAAAAGATTGAGAGGAAAAACTGATTTGGTTGTCATTAAGAACCCGGTCAATAGATTTTACCTCCCTAACTTGTTCAACATTATCAGAAGGATTCTTCTCATCTTGCGAAGAAAATTGTTCTTGCAGTTGAGTGATAGGATTTACAATTGGTTCTTCGTTCGTGATTGAATATGACTGGATGGAAGGGATGCAAGCATCATAGAAGAGATTTACTGCAAATGACATGTCATTAAGATTAAATTTACAGAGGATATGATAGACTCTCATCAAAAATTCTTCCGAAGATGAATCGTCGTTGATTAGCGAAGTATGAAATTCTTCACATAATTGATCGAAATCATAAATTTCAAAATCATCTAGAAATTCATCTACAAATTGAAACTAATAAAAAATGTGACATGCTGGAAAGGATTCAAACCATTGTTTGATCTGACCTCTAAAAGTAAAAGTGAACAGTCTGCATAAAACTCTTAAATCTGAGATGTCATGTTTGATGCATTTGCACCAAAACTTGTTAAGGTGGTCTTTAGTAGATGTATTGCCTCCACCATCAAAGGTGAGTTTGGACAAGTGAGNAACTGGAGGAGTGAATCCAGTCCGGGGTTGTCTACTTAACCCAAGCCGTTTGGATTAATCCACTCCGACGAGTTTAGCGGCTCCGTTAGCTGATCTAAGTCCTAAGAAAGTGAAAAAAAAAAAACTAAAGAAACTGACTTAATGAAAAACACTTGCTGAAAACTATATACAAATCTAAAATATACTTACAGTTTACTAACTAATATTTATAAAATAGTTCTACTTATTATATGTACAATATATCTGTTATCACTGAAATTTCGTCTGCACAGGGCGACAAAAACTCCGCATCATCAAAACAGGACTGGAGTCATTCATGGCACAGGATTAATTCCTCAGCATTGCAAAAGGGTCAAAAAACTATACAAATGGCCAAAAAATTTGAAAGGCTCTTTACATCATCTGGGTGCGTGCGCGTATGCACGTAACAGAAACATACAAAGCGCGCATATGTGCAAAAGGTGTGGCTGTTGGGTGAAAAACCCGCGCGCCTGCTAAACGGTGCATTTATTGAAATTGGTCAGCCTCCCAACCACTAATGGATCGGCTCCCAAGTCGATTTGACACCAAATCCGAGCTCAATCCTCATGGTGGGCTGGTCAAAGACCTAATTGTGCCCTAAAGAGCCCCTTTTCACATTTAAAAGAGGTTGCATAATAACCCAATGCTTGGCTATAAAAAGCCATGAATGACCACCATTTTCTCAAGGAATTATTTGTATTGTTATGTTGCTGGGATTGATAAGGACTCATTCTTTGGCAATAAACATCATAAGCTGCATTTCATAGGGATTTCCACCTCTCACTAGAGTGGATAAGCTTGGAGTTCTTTCACCCACATTCTTCATCTTTTCATTGTAAGGAGGGCAATCAGTTGAGGGCCTCAAGAGCCTTCCATTGGAGAGGGAAGGGACCCAAGTCCTCTTTCTCCATTGTGTGTCTTTGGATTTCATCAATAAGATCAACTTATGCATTGGTGATATCGGTCCACTTGTATTTATTTTTCATTTCTTTTATATGCTCATAGTTTCATTTGGTTTTTGTTTAATTCTTGTTTATAACTTTGTAGTTTCTTTTTCTAACCTTTCCTTTCACAGCTGTCATGCCTAGCAGAGCCCAATTGGGCATGTAAGTACTCTCAATTTGCTCAACAAGTGACGAATAGAGTGCAAACAGATTGGTGACTCTGCTGGGGAGTTGGTATCAAATCGTCCCTCATTTGGGCTTTATTTGCTTTCCTTTTGATTTCATTAACTTGCAGGTTCACAAACCGGCCTCTGCCGACCTGTTAACCAGTCAATTCAAGAGAAATTGGAGAGAAATCCATCTGGATTTTTCTTCTCAGACTTTTGATTCAGGCGCACGGGTATTCCACCCCACAGGCGTGCATCGAGCGCGCATGCGCTTTGCTTTTCAATTCTGTCAGTGCGCAGGCGCCATATGAGCCTCTGTCCACACAGGAGGCCGCGCATTTGAACTAAAATTTGCATTGTAAGCTCTTGGATGTGGGAAAAATCATTTTTCCTTCTTAAGAATGATGATATGCATGCTCTAAATACTACACCACTTAGACCCCTCAACTTATAAAGGGGATAATCAAACAAACATAGGCACTTAGGTGGATAAAAAATCATCTTCCCTTATTTGCTTTTTGCCACGTGGATGGCTTGCTTTGGTTTATAAATCTAAGTTGAACATCAATTCTAAATCACATCTAAACTCACATTTTGGGACTAGAAGTTGCAAGTAACAATCTTGAGTATGCTCTTCTCTTGCGCCATTGAGTGATCTTGAGAACCAGAAAAGGATTGCAAAAACGATCTCATCTCCCTTAACAAAAATTTCAAAAATTTTAGGAGAGGACAACGACTCTTTTTGAGACCCCTCTTAGTTTCATTTTTTCAAACACATTCTTGTAACGGGCCCATACATGCCCACATGTCAACAAAGCTAGAATAGTGTTT
>JASDQU010236898.1:5360-16982 GCA_032191745.1 Picea mariana
TCCTAGTACCTTAAAATATTAACTAATATCACTTCTAACTTATGAGACTTATTTATATCCCTCATGGCCCCTAACCATAATCCATTATAATACCTAAACCATGTAACCTTTAACCTAAAACATTATGATCATCCATTACCCATATAACCCCTAGAATCGAACCTACATAGTTAGTCTTATAATTGGTATGTTCAACATAAACCTTATAATAACTAACATCTAGCTCCTATAATCCTTCACACTATATATATTTTCAAATGACACATTTGAAAACTTAAGCCTATATCCCTTATGCCCCACAACCCATAAAATCCATAATCATGTTTGAAGACCTTAACCCTATATCCAAAACTCTATAGTGCATAATTTGTAACCCCAATAATGCCTACAACCCCTAAAATATGTAAAAATATATAATGCATAATTTGTAACCCAAATAATGCCTACAACCCCAAAACCCCCTTAAGAAATATAACATTTAACCTGTTAACTCCAAATCATTATAGTCACTTACCCAAAAAACACTCATCACTAAAATTTTCAACCCTTATATCTGTTAGGACACATAACATATAGCATATAACACCAAATTCTTAACCCTCATAGACCCTTATACCTAGCCCCTACAAACCTTAACAAATAACCCATTTTAACCTTATCTTATAACCTATGATACCTTAAAACATTAGTGTATCACTCCTAACCTAAGACACTTATATATAGCCCCTATTGTTGGCATGTTTACAGGCAGAGTGTGTTTGTCATTGATGGAAAGAACAATAGTGAGGATGTCATGTCCACAGGAAAGAACAACAACAATGATGACATGATTACTGGCAGAGTGTGTAATCAATGCTCGGGAGGAAAGTTGCACACAGAGTGCAAGTGTGCACTAGGGCCGAGGTTAACTTCATTGCCAAAGATCAGGAGAGATAGAATTTTTCATAAACGCAGACAAGTTCCAAATTCATCAAGACTCATAAAAGGATCAAAGGTCGAGGCCTTTGACACTTAGAATTTCTTCCAAGTCAGGAGGAAGCGTCAGCTCAGAGATAGGAGAAGAGAGAATTTGCAAAGTCCGAGTTCGCAATTTCATCATAGCCATTGGATCACAGAAGGTTGTAGGTCATCGATCTGGAGGAGGTTTTGGAAAATTGGGAGTCGGGAGAAGGGAGGTGAGTAGTCCTCCAACTCCGCAAAATATGAATTCGCGATGAGATATTAGTCGTTGGATCCAGAGGACATGTGGCGAGCGATCATCATTTCGCTAACTCACGAACTGGAAAAGTCAAAGGAAGAGTTGCAGGAACTTGCAAAGTCTGAGTTCATGAAGATGAGATCTTAACCATTGGATTGAGGACTAATCTAGGCCATCAGATCCAGGAGAAGAACATGTGCCACATGGGGAGATCCAGATTAGCAAGGACAAGTTGCATACCACGTCAGACAGGAACTCAAAAAATCCTGAAATGCAGAAGGTGATCAGGACCGTTAAGTCATAGTAAATATCATACTGTTGATCTGAGGTGATTGAATTTGGGAGTTCAGGAATCAGAAGAAGGGAGGTTCTCTAAGCTCCGACATTGTGAATCGCAAAATCTTGAAATGCGAAGAAGTGATCTTGACCATTGGATCATGGAGAGATCTGGACCATTTGTCTAGAAAAGCGTGAGTTCAAGACTCAGAATTAGGGAGTTTCTCTAAGCTTCGGCATCACGAGCCATGAAATCACGAAATGCGAAGAAGAGATCTGGACCATCGATCGAGGAATGTCATGGGTCATTGAGCTGGCACGACGAAGAACAAAGATCATGACTCGATCTCAGTCGTTGGCTAGAAGATGAGATCTGGTCCATAGACTTGAGAGGACATATCTGAACCATCCATTCAAGATCATTGTCACGATCATGATATCGATCATCGCTCTCCATTGCGGGGCCAAAACATGCTCGGGTCTTAATTTTTCGTGATCGGACCGCAATTGAAACCATGGTTTTGGAGAAAGGACGTGTGGAGGATTGTAGTGAATTATGGGGAGAAAAGAGGGTTGCTCTCAAACCACCTATGGAAATGCCTACAATCGCGTGGTCACATGAAGCTCATAACCCAAGGTCATATCATGAAATGGAGCCAACGCTCACTAGACAGAAATCAGAAAGAACCTTTTTCGATAGGCGTTTGGTCACTGCCGATGATCACATGAGGGAAGGGGATTAGCCAGAAAATCTAGCGCCCACTCTAAATTTTTCTCAGGAAGGGAAAAGGAACCAATAGCATGAGTGTGTGAAGGTTCTTTGGGAAACTGCCAGAATGAATTGATTGCATCTGCTAGAGAATTTAAGGAGTTGTAGGGTGACTTCCATAGGAGGCAAAGAGTCTCTAGGTAATTGTCAATGGAATGAAGACTCATCATAGAGACAATTGATAGATGGGAAAGTGTTGAAGTTTGTAACTATAACAAAGAGGATAAGTTCAACTGTGACAAAGAAGATGAAGGGTCACACTGCCAGAAAAAGGCAGAGAATCTAAGGATCAGCCACTGACGATGAATAGTCTTAGCATAACAGCTACTAATGTAGAACATATTCACCATAATCTCCAAAGAGGATGAAGAGTTAGTTGTATGATCTGGTAGAGGACTTGGCATGATAAATATACGCAAGATAGAGATGAGAGTGTTTCTTCTATTGAGAGTTATCCATGCGGGTAAAATCATGTTTTGTGCAGCAATTGAAATGCATAGGAAGAGGCATAGCACATAGAACTAAATTGCATATCTAAGAGAGGAATAAAAATATGAGGTGCGCATGTAGAGACAAAGTAGAAGAACAGAAATCTCAAGAACATGTGAGCAGGAAGACACTAATGCAAGCATAGGAGAGTTGTGTAGTAGAACAATTATGAGACAAGTAAGACATTGATAAACACTGTATCACTGTAATAATTTTCGATAACGAAGTTTTTTATAATCAGGGTGGTAGGGAGGTGCTAAGGAGGACTGTTGTCCTCAAGCAATCAAGTGGGTTCTTGAACATAGGGAGTTGAATCTTCCATATGGTTGCATCTAGAGAAACCAGGGTGGTAGGGTGGTGCAAGGGAGAACTATTGTTCTATGTTATACAGGTTGGTGCCTGTGTGACTATAAGTTGGTGCTTCCATCCAGTTGGTGCTAGAACAAAAAGGGAGTTGGTGCTTTCTTCTAGTGGGTGCTAGAGAAACCAGAGAGTTTGTGCTCTCAGCAAGTGGTTGCTTGTAAAACAGAGGTCTTAGCCTCAAAAATGAGTTGGTGCTCATAAGAATGATAATGTACAAAAATTAAAGATTACTTATCATATCAAGAAGAAGAGGTTTTTCCCTTTATGGGTTTCCTCAGGAAATAGTTGTCTCTGTATATTTCATGCGTGTGATTGATGTTGAATATTCTACTTCTTACTTCCCTTCATTATTGTGATCATCATTGAGTGTTCTGTAAGGAGTTTAAAATGGGCAGAATTGTTTAAGCACAGTAACAATTGATTCACACCCCCCCCCCTCTCAGTTGTCCAACAATTGGTATCAGATTCGGTTCATTTTATTTAAAGGTAGATCAATAATCTTAAACATGACAAGTCATGAAGGAACTTCAACCAATAAGTCCCCCCTGTTCAATGGAACAAACTTTGCCTTCTGGAAAGTTAGGATGAGAACCTGCATAATGGATTTAGGTGCAGATGTATGGGATGTGGTAGAGAATGGTTATGTAAAGCCATTTGTACTAGATAATAAGGATGACAAGCTAGAATTCAGCTTCAACACTAAGGTTATCAATGTTATCCTGAGTGGGCTTGAAGAAGCATAATTTGTAAAAGTTATGCACTTAGAAGCTGCCAAAGAAATGTGGGACAAACTCATTACTAGTTATGAAGGTAATGAGAAGGAAAAGGAATCCAAGCTTCAAACCTAGAGAGTACAGTTTGAACAACTAAAGATGAAAGAGGATTAAACAGTTGGGAAGTGCTTTCTTAGAGTTGAATAACTAGTAAATGCAATGAAAGGACTTGGTGAAAAAATTCAGGAAGCTTGTTTAGTTCAGAAAATTTTGAGATCTCTGCCAGATAGGTTCAACCCAAACATCTCTACTATAGAAGAACTTAATGATCTAAAATCTTTGCCTTTTGATCAACTTCTAGGAACATTGACTACATATGAAATGAGGATAGTTAAAGATAAACCCACATCTATAGAAGCCTCATTTTTCCTTCAATTGTTTTAACTGTGGAAAGATAGGTCATTTTGCATCTAAGTGTCCACACAAGAAGCAGGATAAGAATTCTGAAGGTGAAAAGAAGTACAAACTCAAGATATTTGGTAAAAAGAAAAGTTTATGTGTAAACAATGATGACTCTTCAGAAGACACGGATAGTGACTCTTCATGTGAAGATAAGGTTAATGAATTTATGCTTATGGACAAAGAGGATTATGATAATAAAATCACAGGAAGTGTTGTTGATGATGAATAAGTTGTGGTTGACTTGGAAGGAGAAATGATCAGTTCTCTAGAAGAAATTGCTAGACTCAGATCTAAGAAGAAAAAGAAAAAACAATTGTTGATACAGTTAGAGAAAGACAATAAATAACCTATTGCAGAATTTGCCCTACTAAAAGTGGAATTAGAAGAGGCAAAGAAAATAGAGGACATTCTGAAATAACAATTATCATAGAAGAAGGAAAGATGTAAAGCCTTGGAAGAAGAGGTAGTAAAAACCAGAAAGGATATGGAGAAGTTTAAAACATTGTATCTCCTAAATCTTCCAAGCATTAAAGCCACAACAGAACTAAACGACATTCCAAGCAAACAGATATCTCCTTTGTTGAAGATTCGTTTAGGTTATGTAAATGGTTCAAGAAGCAAACAACCAGAAAGCAAAGAGCTAGTAAAGAAGATCAAGTTCCAAGTCAATAGACAATCAGACCATGAGAGTACTCTGTCACCAAAATATAATAAAGATAAGATGATCCCTGATCAAAAACAAAGAGATCGGAATATGGAGCAAAAAATTCCAAGAAGAAGGCCATTCTTTAGGTACCAAAATTGCTTCCATGGTTATTGTTTTAGTGTTCTAATTTTGGTCATAAGATTACAAATTGTCAAATTAAGTTTAGAGACATGCAACTGAGGAGGTCAAGAAATAAACAATATTTACAACATAGAACTAAGCAACCAATGAATAGACAACATAGCACCAATAACTTTGACCTACTGAACAATAAGCTCGAATGTTATAACTATCATAACTTCGACCACAAAGCTGCAAACTGTCATCTGAAGAAGTACAAGGCAAATACAAGGATAAATCCTTTAGCTAGAAATGCCAACACATGGAAAAAGAAAGATAGTGAAAAATGTGGTTTGGTAATTTAAGTTCAAAAACAAAAAGACCCCTGGTATATAGACAGTGGATGTTCCAAGCACATGAATGGAGACAAGGATAAGTCTCTGTCTATAAGTAAAAGAAAAACATGAAATGTAACCTTTGGAAATGATGAACCAAGTAAAATCAATGGTAGAGGGATGTTGATTTTGAGTAATGGTAAAGGAAAATCCCAGGATGTTTTGCTTGTAGATGGGTTGAAACATAATTTTATCAGTGTAAGTCAAATGTGTGACAGAGGTTGTGAAGTGGTGTTCACTTCCAAGGATTGTAAGATAAAGCCTGTAAACTCAGGACAAGTGGTGGCTAAAGGCATAAGGATAGAAAATAATGTACATGTGATGAAAGAAGATAAAGAAGAGTGTCATCTAAGAAAACATGATGAAATATGGTTATGGCATAGGAGACTTGGACATCTAAAATTTGACCACTTAATCAAGCTCAAAAATATTGAGGTGGTAAAAGATCTTCCAAGAATATCAAAGACACAAGACTTTGTGTGTAAACCCTACCAAGTAGGAAATCTAACCAGGACATAGTTTAAATCCAAGAGCTCTACTTCAACAGAGAAACCACTCCAATTAGTTCATATGGATTTATGTGGACCATCAAGACAGGAAGGCATAGGGAAGGAAAACTACTTTATGTTGATCATTGATGATTACTCCAGACTTACTTGGGTTTCTTTTCTCAAAGAAAAAACTGAAGAAAAAAGAAAGTTAAAATATTTAAGGCTTTAACTGAGAATCAAACTTGAAAGAGATTAAAGGCAGAAAGATCAGACATAGGAGGATAATTTATGTCAAGTGATTTCAAGGAATTCTATGATAAACATGGGATCAAGAGAGAATACACAATCCCAAGAACTCCACAACAAAATGGATTAGTTGAGAGGCAAAATAGAACAATTCAACAAATGGCCAGGTCAATGATGAATGAGAAGAACATTGGTCAAACCTACTGGGTAGAAGCAATACGCACAACATTCCATGTTCTTAACCAAGCCAACCTCAGAACACACAGTGACAAGAAACATTATGAACTGTGGTATGGAAGACCTACTTCAATCAAACACTTCAAAGTCTTTGGGAGTAAGTGATACATAAAGAATAATAATGAAAACCTTGGCAAGTATGATGACAGGGATGAGGAAGGCATCTTCTTAGGATATGATACCAATAGTAAAGGATATAGATGCTTTAATAAACGATTGCATAAATTAGTTGATTGCATTGATTTAAAGGTTGATGAAAGAGTCCGAGTAAGAGATGTGAGCAATATTGAGTCTACTACAGAGGACACAGCTGAAGCTGAAGATGAATAGGTTCCGGAATCAGAAAAAGAATGCTCTGAGTCAGATGAAGATACAAATACTCAGGCAGACTCAAATCAGCAGACAGCATCAAATCCTTCCTCCAGAATTATGCAAAAGAATCATCCTGCAAGCCAAATAATTGGTGAGAAAGACAAAGGTGTACAAACCAGGAGAAGGATAATCAAAGACACCAAGAAATCACATATAGCCTTCATTTCCATGGTGGAACCCAAGAAATTTAATGAAGCCAGTAAAGATGTAAATTGGTTAAAATCAATGAATGAGGAACTGGACTAGATTGAAAAGAATGACACTTAGGAACTCGTTCCTAGGCCAGCAGATAAAAATGTAATAGGATCAAAATGGGTATACAAAAATAAGATGAATAAGCAAGGAAAAATTGTAATAAATAAGGCTAGATTGGTCTGTAAATGATATGCTCAAATAGAAGGACTGGATTTTGATGAAACATTTGTGCCCGTAGAAAGATTAGAAACTATTAGAATGTTTCTTGCCTAATCTTGTCATAAACAGTTTAAATTCTATCAAATGGATGTCAAGTCAGATTTTCTAAATGGAGATCTATAAGAAGAGGTCTATATGGAACAACCGGAGGGTTTCCAACTATCAAATAACCCTGACTTTGTCTGCAAGCTAAAGAAATCCTTCTATGGGTTAAAACAAGCTCCTCATGCCTGATATTACAGAATGGATAAGTATCTTCAAGACAAAGGGTTCAAGAGAGGAACAATTGACAACAATCTATATATAAAAAAATAGGGTAATGGTTTGCTCATTGTGTTGGTCTATGTAGATGACATCATCTTTGGAATCAATAATGCTTCATTGGTATAATGGTTTGCTTCTGCCATGAAGTCTGAATTTGAAATTTCTATGATAGGGGAACTGTCATTTTTCCTTGTTCTGCAAATTACTCAGAGTTCTGAAGGATTATTTCTCTCTCAAGAGAAATATCTAAGAGAAATGTTGAAAAGGTTTCAAATGGAAGATTCTACACCTATGAGAACACCAATAGTCACTAGATTCAAGCTAAGCAAGGATGATGACTCACCTAATGTTGATCAGAGTTCATATAGGTCTATGATAGGCAACCTGTTGTACATCACAACATCTCGTCCAGACATAATGCATGATGTTGGAATGGAAGGAGGTATCAGTCTGCACCTAAATGGAGTCATTTGATAGTCATCAAAAGAATATTCAAATATTTGAAAGGAACACTGAACTATGGCCTATGGTATCCTAGGAATCAAAATTTTCAATTATCAGTCTATTCATATGCTAATTGGTCTAACTACATGGATGAAAGGAAAAACACGAGTGGAGGTGAATTATTCTTAGGATATTCTCTTGTAGCATGGTTGATCAAAAATAAAGGTTCCATTTCCTTATCGACTACAGAAGCTGAGTAAATTGCAGTTGCCACTTGATGTACCCAAGTATTATGGATGATTCAAACACTTGCAGACTTGGAGGTAAATTATACTGCACCGATCCCAATTCATTGTGATAATACTGGTGCAATCAGTGTGACAAAGAATCTTGTATTTCACTCCAAGACCAAGCATATACCCATCAAGTATCACTTCTTGAGGGAATAGGTGACCAACACTATTGTTTATTTTCATTATATTCCATCTAACTATCATATTGTTGATATCTTCACTAAACCACTTGCAAAATCTCAGTTTGAGTATCTACGCTAGAAGTTGGTTGTGACCCCATTCTCAACCTAAGAGATTCCATCATGTCAGGGGGAGTATGTGTTGGTTGAATATATTATACATCTGAAAATTACTGCAATAGCTCAGGGGGAGCATGTTTTCTTTGATATTGATGTCAAAGGGGGAGAAAAGGTGTGGTCTGGATGCTACAGTTGGAGGTCTAAGTATAATAGTGCAATCTTTTAGGGTTGCCATCAATGCCAAAGGGGGATATTGTTGGCATGTTTATAGGTAGAGTGTGCTTGTCATTGATGGAAATAACAACAATGACAATGGCATGTCTACAGGAAATAACAACAACAATGATGGAATGATTACTAGCAGAGTGTGCAATCAAATCTCAAGAGGAAAGTTGCATGCAGAGCGCAAGTGTGCGCCAGGGTCGAGGTTAACTTCATTGCCAAAGCTCAGGAGAGATAGTGTTTTTCAGAAACGTGAATGAGTCCCAAATTCATGAGGACTCGTAGAAGGATCAAAGGTCGAGTCCTTTGACACTTAAAATTTCTTCCAAGTCGGGAGGAAGCGTCAGCTCAGAGATAGGAGAAGAGAGAATTTGTGAAGTCTGAGTTCACGATTTCATCACAGTCATTGGATCATAGAAGGTTGTAGGTCGTCGATCTAGAGCAGGTTTCAGAAAATTGGGGTTTGGGAGAAGGGAGGTGAGTAGTCCTCCAACTCTGTGAAATGCGAAGTCACGATGAGATATGAGTCGTTGGTTCTAGAGGACAAGTGGAGAGAGATCATCATTTCTCTGACTCGCGAACTGGAAAATTTAGAGGCAAAGTTGCAGGAAGAGATATCGACCATTGGATCAAAGACTAATATAGGTTGTCAGATCCAAGAGAAGAACATGTGCCATGTGGGGAGATCCACGTCAGCAAGGACAAGTTTCATACCACATCAGCAAGGACCATGTTAGAAAGGAACTCGTGAAATCCTGAAATGTAGAAGGTGATCACGACCGTTGATTCACGGGAAATCTCAGACCGTTGATCTGAGGTGATTGAAGTTGGGAGTTCGGGAATCGAAAGAAGGGAGCTGCTCTAAGCTTCGACATCGCGAGTCATGAAATCCCAAAATGAGAAGAAGTGATCTCGACTGTTGGATCATGGAGAGATCTGGACCATTGGTCTAGAAACCTACGAGTTTGGGACTCAGAAGTAGGGAGGTTCTCTAAGCTCCAACATCACGAGCCGAAAAATCAAGAAATGTGAAGAAGAGATCTGGACCGTCGATCAAGGAATGTCATGGTTCATTGATCTGGCATGATGAATATCATAGTTCATGACTTGATCTATGTCGTTGGCTAGAAGGTGAGATCTGGTCCACAGAATTGAGAGGATAGATCTGAACCGTCCATTCAGGAGCACCGTCAATATCATGAGATCGATGATCATTATCCATTGCGGGGCCAGAACATGCTCGGGTCTTAATTTTTCATGAGTGGGCCACAATTGAAACCACAGTTTTGGAGAAAGGATGCATGGAGGCTCATAGTGAATTGCGAAGCGAAAAGTGGTTTTCTCTCAAACTACCTATGGACATGCCTGCAATCACATGGTCACATGAAGCTCATATCCCAAGGTCATATCATTAAATGGAGCCAGCACTCACTAGATAGAAATTTGGAAGTGCCTTTTTGGATAGCTGTTTGGTCACCGACGATGATCACATGAGGGAAGGGGCTTCGCCAGAAAAGCTAGCGCCCACCCTGAAGTTTTCTCAGGAAGGTAAAAGGCACCAAATGCATGAGCGCACAAAGGTTCTCTAGGCAACTGCCAGAACGAAGTTATTTCATCTGCCAGAGAATTTGAGGAGTTGTAGGGTGACTGCCAGAGGAGGCAAAGAGTCTCGAGGTAACTTCCAGTGGAATGAAGACTCATCATAGAGACAATTGACAGATGGGAAAGTGTTGAAGTTTGTAACTATAACAAAGAGGATAATCTCAATTGTGACAAAGAAGATGAATGGTTGCAATGCCAGAAAAAAGGAAAAGAATCTTGGGATCGGCCACTAATGACGAATAGTCTCAGCATAATGGCTACTGATGTAGAACAGATTCAACATAATCTCTAGATAGGAAGAAGAGTTAGGTGTATGATCTAGCAGAGGACTTGGAATGATAAATATACATAGAACAAAGATGAGAGTGTTGCTTCTATTGAGAGTTATACATGCGGGTAAAATCATATTGTGTGCATCAGCTAAAATGCATAGGAAGAGGTGTAGCGCATAGAACCAAAATGCATGATAAATATACATAGAACAGAGATGAGAGTGTTTTTTCTATTGAGAGTTATACATGCGGGCAAAATCATATTGTGTGCATCAGCTAAAATGCATAGGAAGAGGCGTAGCGCATAGAACCAAAATGCATATCTGAGAGAGGAAGAAAAATTTGAGGTGTGAATGCAGAGATAGAGCAGAAGAACAGAAAGCTCAAGAAGATGTGACCAGGAAAACACTAATTTAGGAAGAGTAGAGAAATGTAGCAGAACAGTGATGAGACAGGTAATCCATTGATAAACACTGTATCACTGTAATAAGTTTCAATAATGACTTTTTTTATAATCAGGGTGGTAGGGAGGTGCTAGGGAGGATTGTTTTCCTCAGACCATCAAGTGGGTGCTTGAACATAGGGAGTTGAAGCTTCCATTTGGTTGCAGCTAGAAAAACTAGGGTGGTAGGGTGGTGTAAGGGAGAACTATTGTTCTCTGTTATACAGGTTGGTGCATGTGTGTCTGGAAGTTGGTTTTTCC
This sequence comes from Picea mariana, assembly GCA_032191745.1. NCBI lineage: Eukaryota > Viridiplantae > Streptophyta > Pinopsida > Pinales > Pinaceae > Picea > Picea mariana. Next base: position 16,591 of record JASDQU010236898.1, read on the forward strand.
ATCCAGTTGGTGCTGGAACACAAAGGGAGTTGGTGCTTCCTTCTAGTGGGTTCTAGAGAAACCAAAGAGTTGGTGCTCTCAGTAAGTGGCTTCTTGTAAAACAGAGGTGGTAGCCTCAAAAATGATTTGGTTCTCATAAGAATGATAATGTACAAAAATTAAAGATTACTTATCATATCAAGAAGAAGAAGTTTTTCCCTTTATCAGTTTCCTCGGGAAATATCTGTCTCTGTATATTTCATGTTTGTGATTGTGTTGAATATTCTGTTGATACTGAGAGGGGGGTGAATCAGTATCAAGTAAAATTTAAAACATTTTTCAACTTATACTTAAACCATTCAATTATATCCAATGATCAATGAACAATAGTATAAGAGTTACACCAATACACC
>JASDQU010236899.1:0-11398 GCA_032191745.1 Picea mariana
AAGATGAAACATATATGGCGTAGCAAGCCAAGGAAGAAGCTCCATCTATATCACTATCTAAGATCAAGAAAGGTTAAGATGAAATTGTTAATTTGTAAGCTTAGCTGAGACTGAGACCAGCAAGCATGTTATGTTCTGCTCTGTTATGTTTGGTAGAAAGTCCATTTCTCCATTAAGGGGGAATGTTGGAGTAATGGAGAAATTAGAATACTTAGTTAAGATCTGTGTAACTAAGTTATTGTGTGTCTTTCATATTTAGGTTTGGATTAGTTTCAGATCCACTAAGATAGGGGTTTGTTATAGGCTTACCTAGCCTATTTATTTGCAAGTAATTTATCAAAGTAATACAACAGATTATGTGAGCGTAGACTCACAGGTGATGTGCCCTTGTGGCCTCACTGTCATTGATTTTAAGTGAAAAAACCTAGAAATTTGACAATTGCGAAGCAAAAAACCTTCACCTTCATACAACAAAATTCTTCAGAGCAGGAAACTAAATCCTAGAAACTACAAGTTAGTGAAAAATGGGGAAAGTATCAACTCAAAAGCCATGGACACAAATTCTTCTAAACGTATACAAATTTGTAGAGAATACCAAAGAGGAAAATCAGCAAAAATCAAATACCAAAGGTCTAAGCCCGTTAACTGCAATATCCACAATCTTTCCCAAAGCTTTAGCAATCTTTCCCAAAGCTTTAGCGATATTTAAAAACTTGAAATCGCTCGTCAATTTCAACTCCAATAACAAAGATCGACTGCAGATTTAGACAAAAATTCTAACAGAAAACTTCTTCATTCTTCGAATTTCGGTTAAATTTTATAGTAGATTCGACACTAGGCCAAAATTCACATATCAAACTCATCAAGCCAGGCCAAAATTCCTAGATTGAGCTCATGATTTGTGGCCAACCTTCAATTCTAAAAGCCAAAAATGGCCCGAAACATGAAAAGGGAGATGAAATAACGCAATTGATTCTACGATAGTGAAATTGTAGAGATCCCTACCTTATTAGAGAATAATACTCATTAGGGTTTTAGCATGTTGAGATAATTTTAATTACGTCGAAAGGCGTATATCTATTGGAGGTGGACACAATTAATGATCTTTTAATCTTAAATTCCAATCTGATGGTTATGCATTGAAGATGTTGGCATATTCTTAGTCGTCCTCCAAAATCAATGGATCAAATTTATTGTTGTTAACTTCGTTGCATTTATAAATGCATCAGTTAACCTGTTTACTTTTTAACATTTACCTAATCATATTAAGAAGTTTCTATAACATCATATGATTGCCACATTTAATTATTTTTCATCCCTTTGTCAGTGAAAGTTACGTGGTTGAGATATGGAGAGTTTTCTTCATGCATGGGCCTGGCATTTTTACTGACTTTTTTTTTAATACGAGAGTGTTTTTTATCCATCGTCCGTGATAAATCTTTCAACGTTCCCCAGCCGCAAGTTAGCAACAGTTGTGCTAGTTTATGTATTTTATCTCAGCAATTGTCCACTGCGGTTGAAGGCAGTACACCGCCTTGTGTAGGAAGTGAAAGAACTGAGCTCCCTGAACGAGGAAAAGGAAGTGAGTGAGCTCGAGGAAGAGGCAAGAGACGATGAGGCAGAGTACCATTTATTGCATGTCATATTACCAAATATTTAATTCGTTGAAGGCACTACACCCCCTTCTGTAGGAAGTGTAATTGGTGAGCTCAAGGCAAAGGTCGATGACGATGAAAAAGAGGCAACAGTACCATTTATTGCATGAGAACAACAGATGTGATGGCAATTTATTTCCCGTCGGATTAAGACCAAATATCCAAGAAGAATTTAATAAGATAAGATATACTCAGCCAAAGTCCCCAGAGCTATATCATTGGGTCGACAATAACACCATGGCAATTTATTTCCCGTCGGATTAAGACCAAATATCCAAGAAGAATTTAATAAGATATACTCAGCCAAAGTCCCCATAGCTATATCATTGGGTCGACAATAACACCTTCATTTCCATAGCAAATAAAAATCAAATAAATAGAAATATTTGTTTTAATTAAATATGAAAATCCAAATTATAAGATAAGAATTTAATAAGATAAGATATACTCAGCCAAAGTTTCGAGAGCTATATCATTGGGTCGAGAATAACATCTTCATTTCCATAGCAAATAAAAATGCAAATAAATAGAAATATTTGTTTTAATTAAATATGAAAATCCAAATTATTAAAAAAATCAATATCAATTAATATAAGTCAAACCTCTGACTCATCATTATAATCCTTGCACTACCCTGAACAAGGACTAATACAAGGACTAATAATGGTTTGGTCCTTTTTAGATACAACCCACTTTTGTGCTTTTGTTTTTAGAACATTATAGATGAGAACATTATAATGGTTCTCTTTAGACCATTATAGATTAGATCCATAAAATAAAGGAAGAGCATGGTTCTCTTTAGACCATTATAGATTAGATCCATAACATAATATGGTTTGGTCCTTTTTGAGATATAACCCACTTTTGTGTTTTCATTATAGATTAGATCCATAACATAATATGGTTTGGTCCTTTTTCGGATATAACCCACTTTTGCGTTTTTTTGTTTTTACATAGTGTTTTTGTTTTTAATGTAAAGTTGCATTTGATGTTGGAAGCTTTAAATTTTCACCAATAACAATAACAATGTTGGTTATAATAATTTTTTATATCTACGTACAAAATAGGTAGTGTTTTTGTTTTTTAATGTAAAGTTGCATTTGATGTTGGAAGCTTTAAATTTTCACCAATAACAATAACAATGTTGGTTATAATAATTTTTTATATCTACGTACAAAATAGGTAGGTAGGTAAAAGTGAAACTTGAGTTGTTAACTTCAAAATTATGATGTTGAAAAATGCAAATAAAGAAGCAAATACTCATTTCACTTTTTCAGTAGAAAAAATTTTCAATTATATTAAAAATATAATTTGCTTTCCATAAAAAGATTACAAAGCTTCAGTGCCAAAATATCTATCGTTTAAATTTTTCTTTTATCTTTTAAAAGTGTGATGAGTGATCAAAAGAAAACCAGAAAGGAGAAAACCAATGTTCTAACTGAAACATTTTATGTCCTCAAAATAGAAACATAAATAACAACCTTTTCTCTACAAGGATAGACAGCTAGATACTATTGATGTGTAAGTACTAATATAGATTTAGAAAATGAGGGGGGGGCATGCCCATCAATCTAGAGATTGAAAGTGATTAAACCAGCATGTTTCTGGAGAGCGGTCTTTGAAAGTAAATCAGCTTCCTTGGTGTGCTCATGGTAGGTATGATTGAAGTTGATCTGCGTGAAAGTGGATTGTATCTCTCTGACTCTTTCCTTCCAGCCTAATAGAGAAATGACCTAGAGTTTTCCCCTGCTATTTAACCAATCTATAAAAAATCTGGAGTCCCCAAAGATTTGTAGTACTTCAATGTTTAATCTAGTTGTCAAGTGGAGAGTAGCCCAGACTCCCAATAATTCATCCCTGGTGTTGGTACCTGGGCCACAGTTGAAGGTCCATTTGTAATGAGAATTCTTTGAAATCCTTATCAAGCCCCCTTCTCCACTCTGGAGGCCATTTGATTGTGTTGCACCATCAAACCAACCTATAGGCACACCCTCTCAAATGAGTGTCTAAACTTTATTTTTTATTACCTCTTGTCTTGGATGTAGTGTTATCCAGTTAGTAAGCATACCAAGTGTTTTGTAGACAACTGCACTTGCAGATGGAAACCCATTTTCAAAGACTTTTTTATTTCTTTCGAGCCACACAAACCAGCAAACCAATGATGGAAGGGTTTGATAGTTTCACTCCTTTTTGGTCCAAGTATCATAGCAGGAAATTAAAGTGTTCCCATCCTAGGCAGTATTTAGATTTTGTTCAACGGTGATCCTATCCCACACTTGTCTAGTGAAAGGAGACTTGACAAATAGATGTAGCACTGTCTATGCATCCTTGGAGCAAAGATGGCAGATACAGGGTCCAACCCATCATTTCCTTTGCAGAATGTCCCAAGTATGCATTTCGTTTTCAATAGAAAGCCCAGTGAATAATCTGATTTTTTGAGCTATGTTCCAGAACCACATTTTTCTTCTCCAACCACTAGTATTATGAAGCCAAAGTGTGTTTGAGATTGTTGAGTAGACATTTTTTATTATGAGAAGACTTGATTTGTCACCCCTTGTCCACATGAGCTCGTCCTCTTTTTCTTGAAGTTGCACTCTAGATCTCGAAAGCTCCATACAAAAAACATCCCACTCCAAGGCCAATTCAGCTAGAAGTCCAATCTCATCATTGGTTTTCCAACAGTCATATAGGATCGCAGACCTAGAGTTGCCTCTGGCTTGAGAAAGATATCTGATGTTTTTTTAATTTAAATGTGTAAGAAGTTGTGGAGATAAGTAAGAGGATATCCTCGATCCTAAGATACAATCCTTGCCAAGAATAACTGAGTGTCCTGACCCCGGATTCCAACAAAGCCAATAGGTGAGCAATTTTACTGATTTTACCAGGTTTCTCCAATTCTAAGAGGTCGCTCTCATTGTGTTAGCAGTTGTTCTAAACTAGGTGGCCACCGAACAGTGGGGGAGATATTTATCTTTTATTACCGAGTTTCAGATTCCTTCTTTTGTCAACACACGCCAGAGGGAGTTTGCATCCAGAGCTTTGTTAAAATGAAAGATATTTCTAATCCCCCAGCCTCCCTTATTTTTTGGTTTAGCCAGTGATTCCCAACTGCAAAGTTGTGGACGTTTAGAATCAATACAACCCGACCATAGAAAGTTGTAGGTTAATTTTCTTAGCTTGTCTAAAACTGTGACTGGTATTGTTGCTAAAGCCATCCAATAAACCGATTGTCCTTCTAAAACTGCTTTGATGAGTGTGAAACGACCTCCTAAAGAGAGCCATCTGTTGCACAAGTGGCTAATTCTTTTCTCCACCTTTGCAACAAGCCAGTTACAATATGTAACCTTATATGAGTCAGCTTTAATAAAATAACCAAGGTACTTAAATCCTTCAAAAATATGCACAAAGTTATAGGGAAGAGTTCTTTTAGAATTTCTAGGGAATGCTCTTGTAATCTAGCATAGTGAAAAGTTGACTTTGTCCAATTTATCAGCAAACCCGAGGCACTACAGAAGGTGAACAAAATGTCTTTTATTTCCTTCCATTCCTATAAAGAGTCGTTTGTCATGATTAAGACATCATCAACAAATAAAAGGTGTAAAATCTTAACGATCCTTGAAACTTTCACCCCAGTTAGCTTCCCTTTTGCCTAACCATTTTTAAGTAGCAAGCTTAAACCTTCCATGACCAAGCTGAACAGTAGAGGAGAGAGTGGACAACCCTGCCTCAGGCCTCTGCCACTATGAAAGAAAGGAAAAGTTTCACCATTAACCAGGACATCAAAATTGGCACTAGTCACACAACTCATGATTCACTTAATAGATTGTTGAATGAAGCTTGATTGAATCAAGATTAATCGAAGGAAGTCCCAATCAATGCAGTTAAAGGATTTCTTTAGATCTAGTTTCAAAATAAGTGTCTTTGAATTCTTCGTCTTCATAATGTGCAAGCATTCTTGGGTCATACCAATGGCATCTAAAATATTGCTGCCCTTTAAAAATCCCAGTTGTTCACCCGATATAGTTCTCGAGAGGACAGGATTTAGCATATTTGCAATAATTTCTTAGATCAATTTATAGCACAAGTTACAGAGAGAAATAGGTTTGTAATCGCTGAAAGATGTGGGGTTGTTTTCTTTTGGGATTAGTGTCAGGAAGTTCGAGTTTAATGAACCAATCACTTTTCCTTGTATCCTGGAATCTTCCACCAATTCCAGAAGTTCATCCCCAACTAACTCAAAGAAATGTAAAAAGAATTCTACAGTCCAGTCGTCAGGGCCTGGACTTTTATCTTTTGCGAACAAATTTAGAACATCCCATACTTCTTGTAATGAACAAGGGCTATCCAAAAGGTTTGAATCCTCCACTGTGATCGAACATGGAAAAATTCTGGCTACCAAGACTGGATCATGCAGATTATTGTGTTCAATCGCCCCATAAAAATATTTGTAGTTTGTAGCTGCTAACTTTAGTGTTTGTTGTCCCTTGTGGATGAATCCTGACTCATCTTTGATTTCCCAAATGTGATTTTTGTTTCTACTAGAACTTGCAAAATGATGAAATAATTTTGAATTTTGATCACCACATTTAATACAGGTTGTCCTGCTTCGTTGTTGCCACGGAGATTCTTCTACAAGGAGGATCTGGTTTCGATCATTTTCAAGTATTTTCAAGGTGTTATCCCTGCCACGGATCCCCCCTTCTTGTGTGCCTTCCTGTAGGTAGGCCTGTAACTCTATCTCCATCTCTTTCAACCTAAGTAGTTTTTGTTTTCTGAGAATTTTTTCTCGGTGACTAATACAGACGTTTAAAGTCTTTAGTTTCCAAACAAATCTTTTTTGAACCCTCGGCTCGGTCATAAAAATGGTATCTTTCCAGACTTCTTTAACAATAGAGTTGAAATCAATCTCGAGCAGTGAGCTCGAATTGAACTTAAAAGGAAATTCCTTCGGGATAGGAGGAGAGACAAATTGCTGAAGGATCGAAGCATGATCCAAGATAAATGGATAATCACCCCAGGACCTGATCCTTTCATCCAAAGTTGCTAAGTATTCTGAAAAAAGAACCCGGTCTAGACGCTTTGAAATAGCCTCTGATCTAGAATGACCATTGCGCCAAGTTCTTATTAATTCATCTGAAGTGAAGTCCACTAGTAAGTGTTATTGAAAAGTGTAATGAAATAACCAGCTAGAGGATCCTGAGATTTCGAATCCCCCCACACTTCCCTAGCATTTATGTGAGGTTTAAGTCCCCAACTACTATCAAATTTGTGTGGTCAAGTAATCCCCTAGCCTACACCTTGTCCCAAAATATTTTTTGTCGGAGCAGGGTCCATAAACATTAAGTAGAGTGATCGGCTGATTGTTCCATAGACAAGTACTTGTCCGAAGGATACCACCACATCAAAGGTAAGGGGCTAAAGCGAGTTTTGTAGGATCCTAGGTAACTGCAAGTCCCCCAGAAGTACCTAAAGAGCTAGCAGCACAGGTATGCCATGTGGGATAGAATTTGTTTAGAAAAGTCCTTGCTTTCATTCCATCAACCAATGTTTCTTGTAGGAAGATAATATCTGGGGAAGTCCTGGTAATAAGTCTTCTAAAGGAGGTAGATTTCAGGGTCCCCCCCACCCCTTTGATATTAAGGGATAGTAGAATCATAGATTATCTCTCGTGAGGGCTTTCAAGCCTCTAAGCACCCCTAGATCAGTGTGTGGAGAAAGGTTTGCAGTTGGAAAGGTGATAGTAGGGCCCACCTTTCGACGAGCACTCCTGGTATTTATAGGTGAGTGCTCAAAACCCATCCCCTTCGACTAGGTGTAGTCTTTTCCCAAGTCCTCCCCTAATTTTTCAAGACATCCCGAGGCCTCACAAGGATCCTATAGTCGAATTTCAATTTTCCCGAAGTAAGTAGGAAGTGGGATGGTAGTAAAAGCTTCTTTGTAGGTCAAGACCAACCTATCCAATACAGCTCCTAAGGAGCTATCACCTGGATCTAATTCTCTATAGCTCGGGTTGAAACATTCCCCTATCGACTCAATAGACTCAGCTCCAATACCCCGTCCATTCTCCAATGGAAAGGTAGGAGAGTCTACAGTAGTGTAGTGAACTCGTAATGTTTCACCGATAGGTCTATCGAGGGCCTGAGGATTCAAGGAGTCTAGAGGTTTGCAAGCCTGCTTCCCCCTCCTTAAATGGGTATCAGTAGTAGTATTTGAAATACTTGTACTCTCCTAAGACAATGATAAATCCCCCAAGTGTGTAGTCAGGTTTCCCAAAACCAGAGTAGTAGAGCAGTCCAGCAGGTCCTTTTCCCAAGCATTCAACGAGAAAAAAAAAGGAAGGGCTCTCCCTTTCACTTAAACGTGTTTTAGTCTGCTATGGTGATAAAAGTAGTAACAACTTGAAATGTTTGCATTGTAATAATAATATGTTATGGAAAAGAGTTTTCAGTCCCATAATGTATCATTTGGGGAAACATTCATATCTTTATTGTTCCATAAAAAGAAGCCAAAAATTCATAATTTATTTTTTTATATTAATATTTGTAGCAATAAAAATAATAATTTTAAATGTTTATATATGAAAATATGTTATCAGTTAGTGATGGTTGTCTTTATTGTTAATTGACAATTGAGTTGTGATCAATTTTCTCACTATAATAAAAAAAAAATGATAATATGTTATTACAAGTAACTATCAGTCCTATTATATATCTTTTGAAAAAAAACTCATATCTCTACCATAGTAATTGTCCACAAAATTAATAAATTCTAATATTTCTCAAGCTATAGATATATGTCATTTTAATCCTCTAATTGAGGAAGAATTTTATTATATTATATTCTGCAACCTTTTCTGCCATGACCTTTTCAACATTAACAGAAACAACCATCACTCATCCCCTTAACTTGTTTTTGATGACACATGTAATATGCTAAAATGTCTTATATTCTTCATTAAATGAGGATGAATTATAGATATATAATCACATAGATATTGAAATTAGGAATATCATCTTGTTAAGAAGTTTGTGAGAGATTAGGTTATGTACTCATGTTGGAATACTGCAATAGTTGTTTTTATGAAAAAACAACTTAATGGTCAACATGTGTTTCCTCCTACAAGGTTACAAGTTTAAATCCAGAGGGATAGGATATGTACATATCTGTATACTTTAATAGTTAAATAACTAAGTGGAGGATGTCCCACAAACAAGAAGTCTCATATACCAATTTAGTGTGTGGCTTGATTGTGACCTTAAAAAGTAAATTGTATTATAAAAATAGAAAAATTACAAATAATATATAATATATAGAATGACATGCTTTTCTAAAATCCCACGCCATTTAAACAAAATAAAGAAACTAAATATAACTATATTGGCCAAGAGACTATGGAAAACTCAATATGTGTGAATGTTTGATTTAATGGACCTTTGTATAAAAGGTTAATGAATGTAAATTATGTCATTTACTAGAAAATGGATAAGTGTTGCATGACTGCTGGAAGGGGGGTGTGATAAGAGAGACCACGAATGATATGAAAGAGATGGTGAAGGGGAACGGGAATGGTTGTATTAACCTTCACAAGACCAGTACTTTGTTAGATTTAATTGCTCAGGATCATAACAACCCTCTGACCCAGGAATGAATTACAATCAGGCCGGTAGGTGGGAAGACCTCCTCAAGGCTTAATGAGGGGATGGGGAAGACCGCCCATTTGTAAGGCTTCAAGACCTGAACATGGACTGGGAATTCAGGCTACACACAATCTTGTTGAGAAAGGCAAGAGGAAAAGGCGTGGGCAGAGGAAGACCTGCGAAGAGAGCACAGAAGAGAGACTAAGCTGAGGACCGAGGAAGAACTAAAGGAGAGAGTGTTCTGATCATGGGAGAAGGAGAGTAACCTTCGTCCCCGTCTATTACTGAGCCGGGAGAAGGAGAGTAACCTGCGTCCCTAAATTTCGTTGAGTCAGAAGAAAAGATTTAATCTCAAAGCATCGTGGCCTAGCTCGGGGGTGGTCAGTGGTAAATCTGTTAGGAGTGATTGAGCCTATGGTTGGGTGGAAACGGACACCCCTTCCAGCAGTCGCATCATGTCTTTTTGTTCTGATAAGTGTTTTCATGCTTTGTGCTTTGAAATGGAACAATGAATGAATGCATGTATGTATACATTTAAGATTTGGACTCTATATTGACTGATCAAGTGATGTGTATGTATTTATCTCCCTAAGGACTTATGCTTTTGTTTGATTTTCAATATGCCCCAGTTTAACCCTCAAAGGTGTTTTCCCAAGGAGTTACCTCACAGTCCTAGAGTTAGAGCAAGCCTCTTGGCAATTCTATCGTCTCGGTAATTCCATGAGACTACCATGCCATGTTTCAGGACTTAAAGTTTTGCGAGATAGGAAGGTGCTTCCTTCAAACCAGTAGCCTAAGATACCTTAGGCTCACACCCACGACCTTAACCAAATCTCGGATAAGAGTAGAGCTTATAGCCCGAGATTCATCATAGGTTCCATATGACCAGGGTCTAGGAACCTTGCGCTAATTCTGAAAGGAGCTAGCTCTTGATGGATTCTGAGCTTCAGGAGCTCGAAGCCCTGGGATGTCAAACTTCATAACTATCAAAAATACTTAAATGTCAGAGCCACGAAATTTTGTGAGTCATTGATCTGGGGAGTCCGTTGGGGCCCCTTCTCGACCGTCTGATCCTCTAGTGGAAGATTTCACGTATGGTACTTCGGCAAAGTTCCACTCCAGAAGAATGTAGGTGCTATAGCATCAAACTCCTCGAACGTTGAAGTTATGAAGCGAAGGAGAGCCATATATTTGGGGGAGATTGTTAGGAGCCCCGCCTACCCTACAATCATTCAGGAGAAGGGACCCGCATAAGGTACTTCGGCGAATTCCCGCTTCGGGAGAATGGAGTGGCAGAGAAGCCAAAACCCCTGAAGGCTGAATTCGTGAAGTAACTAGGACCGTTGATTGGGGGATCCTTCAGGTCCTATCTTAGCCGTCATATCTACGACGAAGTCATCCCGGAGTTGACCGCTTCGAGAGAACATGGGTGATCCGGAGTATTTTCGGCATAAAATGCGAGCAGAGATATAATAAAGAAATGCACATAGATATTGGAGATATTCAATAATATAACATAAATGTATCAGAGATGAAACCATAAACACAGATATACAGTAATACACGATTTCTATTAATGAAAGAAATGTAAAGAGACTGTAAAAGTATAGAGTGAAAGACTCGCTAGAATGGTGGCAGCTTATCTCTAAGAAGAGATGTGACGGCTACTCGCATTCGCCAGAAGATGGTTACAATGAGGCTCTGAAGGCCTTTTTACAATAAACAGGAATGCCAAAAACCCTAGACATCCGAAAACCTAACCCTAGAAGATGAAGCACCAAAAGTCATGTGGGCCTCATTTGAGTAAGTGAGTACAACAACTTCTCGGGGTCGTAACTTTTGCATACGATCTCCATTTTAGGCGTGTGATAGCTCGGTGGAAAGGTATTGTCGAGGAGATTCATTTTAGGGGATAAATCATGCATTCAACTATCATTGAGAACCTTGATCTTGAAAAACCTTCATTTGGGCCCTCAAAATGGCCTGGGAGGTTAAAAACTGCTAAAAATAGTAAATTGCCAAAATTGATCAAAAATTGTTTTGAGCTAGTCAGAAAAGGTGGGTGGCCACCGATATCCACCCGGATCAATTCTCCCTCCTTAGGAA
>JASDQU010236903.1:0-16470 GCA_032191745.1 Picea mariana
CAACCATGAAAAACCAATAATGAGTCATATTTACATCAAACAATATTGGGTCCATTACCCAAACCTTTGTGTTATGGGGATTTCTTCAAGGGTTGACATCAATGACAACCAACCTTAATCAACAATAGCATCAATCAACAATTTGATGGTGATGCTATATTCTGCAATATTATTGGTCACATGACCGAGGCACACACCTCGTAGACTGATAAGTTCATTTGTAGGGGCATAAATTGCCCATGTAGTAGAAGCATGGTTCTGAGTACTACAACTAGCACCATCAGTGAAGCCAATGTGGGGTGGCGAAGACTCCCACATCTGGAAACCAAGCACAATGCAAGATAAGCGGTCGAGGGCAGAGACCAAATAACGAAAAAGCATACTAAAGTAACACACAAAAAGTATGATACAATAAAATACAAGCACTCATGCACAATTGATCTTAAGCATAGTACTTTTTTGAGTACAACCCATTTCTGGGTTCACTCAAAGGGATACTGTTGTAGTCCACCAACTCATAAGCTCCTTTCTCCAAAACTCATCTGACAATATAAGGACCTCACCACATATCTTCAAATTTTTCGGCTCCTAGCATATCTCGATCTTGTTCGTAAAGGAGAACCAGATCACCTTCGGAGAAAACGTGTGGCTTGACATGTTTGTCGTATTGGGCTTTGACGCATTTCTTCTGGGCTTCTATAACTAGGGTGGAATCGCGATGGGTTTCGTCTAATTGCATGAGATGTTCTTCTTCGGAAGAAGTGTTCGGGAGAAGTTTGACAGCTAGTTTTAAGGAGGGTATCTCACATTCAATCCACAAGATGGATTCTACACCATAGACTAATTGGAACGGTGTAAACCCAGTAGAAGACTTAACGGATGTCCGGTAAGCCCACAATGCTGAAAACAACATCGTGTGCCAACTCATTTTGTGAATCCCTATCATTCGTCAAAGCGTGGTAATGAGGATTTTGTTTATTGCTTCAACTTGGTCGTTGGCTTGTGGGTAATAGGGTGTTGAGTTTTCATGGAAAAGACCCAACTTTTTAGTGAGTTCGGACATCATGAAGTTCCTAAAGTGGCTACCGTGGTCAGTGACGATAGCTTGAGTAACACCAAACATAGAAATGATGTGATTGAATATAAATAATGCTACATTCCTTCCAGTATTGCCGAATGTTGGCATCGCCTCGACCCATTTCGTAAAATAATCTACGGCTACAAAAATGTATCCATGCTCCCCGACCGAGTGAGGGTGACATGTCATGAAATCAATACCCCATTTCACAAAAGAACCAATGGAGACCACAGGGTGTAGAGGAGCAGGGTATGATCTTATTTTATTGTTGTAGGTTTGGCAAGCGTGTCATGTTTGGACAACAATTATACAACTTTTTGAATAAAGAAGGCCAAAAATACCCTGCTCGTAAGATCTTCTGGGCAGTAGCATACTCAGTCATGTGACCACCACAAGATCCAGAATGGAAGTCATTTAGGGCTTTCTTGGCTTCATCAAACGTGAGGTAGTATCGAAAAATGGAGTCAATCCCAAGACGATAAAGAGTATCACCGAGGATAATATACTTGCAGGCTTGGTATCATATTCGACGACGGTTAGTGCTAGACAAATTGGGCTGGAAATTCTGGTTCTGGAGATATATGATGATATATCCGTACCAAAGGTCATTGGAACTGATCAGGAAAAGGGATTCATTGGGTAATGAATCTTCTGCGACATTTTCTGTCTCAGAGCAGGGAAGGTCACATATCAACTCGTCAAACACCAAGGATTTCTTGGACTTAGCACATTCAAATTCTAAGTCAAACTCCTGGAGTATTATGATCCATTTGGAGTATTCCCCCCCTAGCAATTGGTGTGTAAGAATGTGCTGCATAGGGTTGCAGTTAGAAATTATTGTAGTCTTGCGAGAAAGGATATAGTGCCGGAAACGTTGAAAAGATTGTACGGCTGCCAAGGCCAGTTTTTCAACATGTAAATACTTGGTTTTGGTAGTCATGAGACTCTGAATCAAGTAATAGATGACATGTTTGTCATGAGAATCATCCTCTTGGACGAGAACCATAGTGATGGTATAGTCCAAGGCTGCGAGGTAAAGGAAATAATCCTAACTGTAATCAGGTGGGAAGAGTAGTGGGGTACATGTCAAAGACAGTTTCAAAGCTTCGAAATATTTGTTGGTAGTGGTATCCCATATGAACTCAGAACCTTTCTTGAGAAGTCACGTAAATCCAAGAGTTATCTCAGCATAGTTCAGGATGAAACGATGGATAAAGTTTGCCTTCCCTTGCAAACTTTGTAACTGGCGAAGTGAGGAAGGAGGAGGAAGATTGAGAATCGCCTCGACCTTCAAAGTATCTACCCTGATCCCTTGACTTGAAACAATAAACCCTAGAAGTCGACCGAATTCTACGCAAAAAACACATTTGTGGGGATTCAAGCGTATATGGTAAAACTGACATCGAAGGAAAATGGCGCGGAGGTGTATTGGATGATCTACATGGCGCATGGAATGAGAAGGTAAGTCAATGAGATATGGCTGCACAAGGTTCTTTATATCATGAAAGGAGTAAGACATAGCACGTTGAAAAGTTGCACCAACATTCTTTAAACCGAATGGAAGTTTCCAATAGGTGAAAGTGCCCCAAGGACAAATAAAAGCGGTTTTGTGTTGGTCTGCAAGAATGATATTGATTTTATTATATTCGGAGAAACCATCCATCAGAGAGAAGATTTCACTTCCAGCACAATCGTCGATGATCTGGTCAACGAAGGGGGTAGGAAAGTTTTCTTTAGGAAAAGCTTTGTTAATTTCCCTATAATCAACGCACACACGAATTGTGCCTTGTTTCTTGTCAATCAGAACAAGATTGGAAACCCAGTCAGTTAGAGACACAGGGTAAACAAAGCCAAATTTGAGAAGTTTCTCAACTTCAAGCTTGATAGCGGATTCTTTACGTGGGTGGACCAGATGAAGTTGTTTCCGGATGGGTTTAGTGCCCGGGTATGTCTTAATCTCATGTACCACAATGTCGGGGTCAATCCCTAGCATTTCTTCATATCTCCATGTGAAGACGTCACAAAATTCTTGGAAAAGATACTTGTAGGTGACAACTTCGTCATGGGAACACGAAGCTCCGATATGCACATTTTTGACAACTCCAGGTTTTATGGATATGTCAAGGGGGATGGTGGGTGAGATATTACTTAAGTTCCCTTTATAGAACATATCGTGTGTAGACTCGGGCACGATAGAAATGATGACAACGGTCGACAGAGTCGAGATTCGTTGGTAACCCTCAATGGTGTGTTGTTCTAGGAAGAGGATGGAATAATGATATCCATCGTCCCCAGGGGTATCTTCCACGGACATAACAGAAATAATCATCTTGTTTGTAGGAAAAATGACGTAGAATGGATCTAGAGATAAATCACCAAGAGAGGGGGTAGAAGGGGTTGCCAATTGAATGGCTTGATAAGCAGATTCAACTGGACTCAAAGGCATTTTTTTTCCATAACGAAGATGATCGTCGGGGTTGGGTACCATCCATGGGTCGTAAGACGCATGGGTTCTGAGAATAGAGGTGGATATAATGTTGATCGAGGCAACAAATGGATGTGGAACATCGGGTGGTGGAATGGGGAAAGTACCCATCAAAGAGGAATCTTTAAGAAGAACTACACTGATGTTCTCATATCTAGTGGGGGGTTTTGAAATGAAAGGTACGTTGCTGGTACGTGCGTTAGAGTGAAAAAAGGCCAATTGGTCTACGGTAACTACTTTTCCTTGATGTGGGAAACACACGACATGGAAAAGAGTGGACACAACTGCACACATGGAATCGATCCAACTACGGCCAAATAGAAGGTTGTAATTGAGAGGAGCGTCAAAGACATCCACTTCAACGTTGGCCATTTTTCCTTCTAACATAATAGGCAACGAAGGGAGGACACTGTAAGGCCTAAAACCAAAGCCATTGAAGGATTTGAGCGTGTTGTGGGATTCAGTCAAAGGAGGAGAGCCGATAGTTTTCCAGCAGGTAATAAACATGACACACGTCGAGGCACCCTCATCAATAACTGTTCTATAAATGTTTTTTTCGGAGACAATAACTTGTATTTGGAATGCGAGTTGAGGGGGTAACCTTGGAATGTGATCTTCCAAGTCAAAAATTATTAAATTTGTATCCGTAGGGTCGATTACACCAATAGATTTCAACAGTTCCTTCTGTTGTATAGGACAACTCTGAAGGACTTCGAGGGATGACATTGCGGACGGTGCTTGGGCCAGATCTTCGACAATACTGTAGTTATGGGCAGCATGTGCATGAGGATTGAAAGCTGATTTTTGAACAACACCCTTTGGGGGAGGGTGAAGAAATGTATCTAGGCTTGGTCATTTGAGATGAAGAGGATCGTTGATAGGTGGAGTCATGTGAGATGGTTGGACCAATGAAGGAGGTATTGCATCAACCTTCTCTTTAGAGGAAGGATAATCTTTGGCTTGAGTGGTAAGTGTGATGTCATTCTTCTTTGAATCACCTGTACACATTAAGACATAGGATGTATTGGAGGGGGAAGGTTGGTCATGAATGACCAATTGGGCCTGTTGTTGAGAAGGGAAGGGTTGTGACAACACGACCGGAGTGGGGGATTTCGGGGTCCCATGAAGGAACTTAGTAACATCGGCCCACCATGGACAATCCTTAGTGTAGTGATCATCACCACAGATAAGACAAGGGTATCAGGGGTTTTCACTTATCCTTATCGTCAACAGGTGGTGTTTTGGTTTTCTCAGATTGTGGATTATTTTTATCCTCCTTGTTCTTACCCTTTCCTTTTTTGGATTTATTTTTGTCGGTGGGGGAAGATTAAATAGAGTTCACCTCAGAAGTCTTGCTGGTGGGAGGGGTAGGAGACAAAGCATTTTGAACATTAGAAGAAATGGATTTGGGGTTGTTGCTAGAGGTTTGGACAGAATGAGGTTGGGCATGGGAAGTGCCAATCACACCGTCAGCTGCATGAGAAGAAGCGAGAGTAGTTGAATTAGCAGAAGTAGAAGGACGAGGTGCGTCAGGGAGTAGGTCATAAAGAGTGCCCGTTTGTGAGTAAACGGGGTCGAGGTATTGAGCACGACTGATTGTCTATTCTTCTGTGACAACTCCACCCATGGCGATGTCATGAGCGATGTCTTTCACGAATGATTTCATGAACCACTCTGCCAGCAACTGATCGGGAAGTTCGGGTTTGATGAGACGTCGTCTCCATCACCACTCATGAATGTGATCAGAGATATGAGTGGCTTTGGCTTGTTTGAAAGAACTCAAAATTTCAGTTCCCATTTTGTAACGGATCGGTAACTGGTAGTGGGTGAGGAAATCCATAGAGAGGGTGTTGAATTTGGTGAAGAAGCCTCAAGGTAATTCTATATACCACTTCATGGCGGAACCTGTGAGGGTTCACTGAAAAAGGCATAAACAAATAGAGTCATCCATGAAGGAGTGATGAGCACCAAAGGTGAAAAGTCATTACATGATTTTTCGGGTCCTCTCCCGGTTTACCATCAAATTTAGGGATGTCAGATGGTAGTTTGGCCAGTATGGCAAGCCATTGAGGAGAGTGACAGATTAGATCATTTAAAATCCTTGATAGATCAGGGAGGTCCAGAGTGGATAAGAAGGGTAACTGTCTATTCACATGTGGGTACTAGTGACTTTGGGGAGGGAGTCCCATCGGTAGACCAGTGGGACCATAAGCATTTTGCATATAATGCAAAGATCCGGGTAGATTCAGTTGTTTGTGTGGTGGAAAGTAATTCATAGGGTTGTACTCTTGAACATGGGTGTGGGGTTGAGAGTTCAAGCCCCAAATAGGATTAGACATGCCTGGATATGGTTGGCCTATACTAGGGGGTATGAAGGAGATAGCTTGAGGCTGTTGCCCCCCAGTTGAGGGAGGATTATGTTGAATAAGATAATTCCAATACTGGGCCAAGGATGGTGGTATGTTTTTTCCATAGGGAGGGGTCGGTGGGGTTTTCCCTCCAATTGAGGGTTGCATCCTAATTGGGATTTGTCCTGCAAAAGGGGATTGATTTTGGCATCCTTGGTGAAATTTTCCACCTACAGAAATCTGGTAATTAGGTGTGAAAGACGGGATGGTACCACCAGGGTCAGTGCCTCCGATAGAGGATGGAAGAGGTCCTCTAAAAGGGGGTCGAGGAAGTGTCAAAATGAAATCTGGAACGAGATAGTGCCCAGAAGGAGTGGAAACGCCGGGAGTCCCAGATGAGATTTGTGTAGGAGCGGGAATAGAAGCATTCAACGCATGATATCCAGGTGGAAGTGTTGGGGTGAATCTGGGTGAAAGTGGTGTGCCAATGGGGGCTTGGCTAGATGCTATAATCCGAGTGTGAGGACTCATAGTATCTGGGACCATTGTGTAATGGACCGTTTGTAGAGGGATAGTCAATATGTGGTTAGCTGGCGGAGCGTCTGTACCAGGAAAATAATAGGTAGTAGTAAAAGGAATTGTGTCTAGACCAGATGTTTTAGGAAGATCAGATGTGACCATGATATCAATGCCTACTCCTGAGCCAAAGAGATCCCATCTAAAAATGACAGTAGTCCAAAAAATATCTTGACCCTCAGGTCCTATGAAAGGTCTAGTTGGTAATACAGAAGACTGAACAACTATATCTCTAGAAGAATTCACTCGAACAATACATCTCTCAGAGTCGGGAGGAATTCAGAAGTCCTCTCAGGAATTGGTAATTTGGAACCATTCTAAAGAGTTAGTTCTTTCCACTTGTGGAGTGGCAACGTCTTGGACTTCACTCTGTTGAGGAGAGCCCTCCGATGAGTTGGTAGGCAAGGGTTGAGAACCTTCCAGATCTTATGGGGGTAGTCCTTTCATTCTATGTGAATGGTGTGGAGGGTCAATTGTGATTGAGTTAGAATCTTATGAAAGAAATTTTATGGCCAACTTGGGTAAACAAACAACACGTGCTATAAAAATCTAGGAAGAAAAACCAAGCAAACAAGATCTTCCAATTCCGAAGTTACTAGTTGGTGATGAAATCCAACGCCATGATGACGAGACAAGAAGGGGTTGGGCTAGGGTGGAAAAGTTACGTTGACGACCTGCTTAACGGACTTACACCCTGGTGCAAGCTCCCACACACAATCATGGGTATACCCTCCAAGGATCCTGAGTGAATCTGGCCAACGTTGATTCCAGGTACCATGAAGAGTTACCCCTTCACAGTCACCTTGTGTAAGACCCTAAGAATATAGGCTACTAAGGTTACCACAAACAACTATGATGCTTGGGGGAATAGTCGACAATGCAATCCACACGCAAGGGCAGAGTATCTATCCTAAAATCAGCTTGAGAGGCTTCCACTCATCATTGTGAGTATACCTTCAAGTGACCCCCGTAATACATGCAATCTCTACACCAATATCAACAAAGCAGGGTGAGTAACTCTGTCAATCTTAATGCGACCTCAGGTTTGACCCTTGTGTGAGAAGGGCTTCCCAGGACAAAATGTTGCAAATGGAATTTGACACTCCTTATCACAAGATACTATTGTGTGTTTTGTGCTTTGGAGTGTGTGTCACACTGCCTATTCCAAAGCTCTAGCCTAGCTAATGTTGGTGTAAAAGAGCCTTAGAAAAAGTTACTAGTTGAATTTTAAAGTTGCGCAATATTATTAAAGGTTGTTGTTACGCAAAAAGGAGACGGAAATGAAACCGATGTTGTGTGAGACTTTGACCCAACAATGCGTAAATAGGAATGAATGATACAAATTTTGTTCGATGAATCCTATTTACAGGAGGGAAAGAAGAGTTTTCTGGAACAATGTGAACTACGATGTATGATATTCTCTGAAATTTAATATCAAACAATCATGAACAATGCAAATTCCCTATTCGTTCTCTTTCAATACTTGAATGCCCATATTTTTAGAATAAAAGGTTGCTTAAAAAAAAAGAAAATGTCTTTAATTTTTTATTAGAAACCAAGCAATAGGGATGGAACTAAGAAAAAGTAAGCAACCAATGAAAAAGAAATACACAACAAACACCCAAATCAATCTTTCAATGAAGATAAAAATAACAAACTGACAAGACCAGTCTCTTCAAATGCACATGGGTAACAATTTTCCAAGTAATAAGAAATTGAAAAGGAAAATTAATCTCAACTTTTAATCCAATCAAAGGCTTCCGACCAAACAAGCACTCGGATTTGAGAATCAGAGATTATACCCTTGTTAAGAAAAGGTCAAGAGATAAAAATTGAGAAAAAATGATCAAGAAGAGCTTTCGATTTCTGAAAACTAATCATTCGCAAGATTTGAAGTCAAGAAACATTCAATCACTGGCTAGGGAAGTTATTTCCAGACACACCAACCAATCTGGGCATCTGAAGACATAAAAGACTTAATCCAAAATTTTTACAAGTGAGTTCGCAGTCTGACAGTGGGTTACAATGCGATAATTAAGGATTCTTGCATGCTAGACATAGGCAGGTTGTGAGAAGTTTGCACTGAACTAAACACTAGGATGCGAGCTTCAATGATTCTCGTAGGCTACAAAAAGGTGCAGTGTAAGAAGGTTTGTAATCAAGCAAATTTTGGAAAAATGACAGAATTTTTGAAGGAACTTCTGGATCCAGGGAGTTTGTGAGGATCTCCTCAAGACTCAGAGATTGATCTGGAATGAAAAAGGGCAGGTCAAGAGAAAATGGCCAGGTAAAAACCACCAAAATGGGTTGTATCCCCAGTGGAGTCGCCAATTTTGTTATCGGATAAATCGGTAGGTGCGGACACTAACAGATTTCCCTAGATCCACCTAGATCTAGAACAAAATAGGACAGGACATGACTCTTTCTCTAAGTTGCAGTCATTGAATCTACTACTAACAAGGAATGAGTGACATACCTTTATATCACTTCCTTAGGTGTCTGTTGTTCCCGCTTTGCTCTAATGCTCTTGTGAAATTAGGTCCAAGACTACACAAACCAACCCAAGTAAAGATAGCAAAGTATATTCAATGTCAACCTATGCATATGATCAAGGAGTTATGCAATAAAATAAAAGTGATTTTATGGGAAAGGGACATGCCATTGTATTATATTAAATGAAAGTAGAAGATACAACCAGATTGCCTTGATGTCGCAAGCTTCCTTTCAATGACCCTTGGTTCCAACACACACACTTGCTCTACATTTGTATGAAGAAGATCTAGTACAACTTGATAAACCAAATAGAGTCTTCAAGCTTCTATCCAAGAAGATGTCTTCACACAATTCTTTCACCAATTCTTCATTCAATCTTGCTTAACCTTTTCCATGAGAAACCTTTCAATATATAGGAGAAGGAGAGATTCTTAAATGGATGAGGATGATCCCACTAAATATGAGAAGTCAATAGGATGCTAACCATGCAAATGCCAACTCATTTTCTATAAGATTCCCTTTTAGAACCTTTGTGACCTCTTCTCTTTTCCAATCTTTGAAACAGGTTCGCACCCTACCTATAGAGCATACTGTGAACAGTTCACACCCTAAGTGTGGGTTTCCTGTGAGAATGAAGGATTTTCACAGCCTATAACATAGGCAGCCTGCGAACTCATCTTAAAAATGTGTTTTTTGGAAGAAGACAACAGTCACTTTTCTCAGGAAAAAAGTCCTTGTGGGAGCTTGAATACATCACTTGTAGAGACATCACCAGAGTGACCAAAACAATGTGTAACAATAGATGGGTGATTAAGGGAAATTTTTGCTCATCTTAGAAGAATATGACCATTTAAAAAGACAACCAGGGGAGACAGTACAACACTTTTCATCTAGATCCAGTAAGGTGTATCATGCAATGCCTATTGATATAAGACCACCCCCAAGATTATCCCTTTTGCATTACCCAGATGCATTTGATCCAGAGATGGCATTCGAATTAAGAGAACAGAACACTGCAACCCTTGAAGAAATGAAAAACATTGTAGTGGATGTGGAAGCTAATTTGTTGAAAAAAAAGTCCAGGCTAAGGGAAGAAGAGAAAGATAGAATAGAAAAAGAACATTTGATATCTTCAGAAATGAAATTAGATATTCTGACCAACAGAGTCAATGAAGTGATGCATAATATTAGTAAGAAAGAGGAACTTGATGTTCGAAGACCTTATGTTCCATTAGTACCAGAAAGGACAAAGATCAATGTCCCCAATCGTTTTCCAGCTCAGCCTTGGTATTCTGAACCACCAATCGATTATTTCATGTACTCAATTCACAATACAACCAAAGATGAAGTTCAAAATCAGATGGTGATGAAAAAACCTCCTGAGATGATGTGCATGTTTGATGACCTTGCGTATGTGGATGATTTTCCCGGATATGATCATCAAGACGAGAATTATATAGACGAGATTGAGGTTGATTGTCCAAAACAACCAACACTATCTTCATGGGAAGAGGAAGCCCAATTATCACAATACAAAAAGGGAAATCAAACTCTGCATACTAATCAAGATTGCAAAGAGGAAAATGCAGAAAATTTTCCAGTGAATGCAAAATGTTTTCCCCTGTGTTTTTCCTTACTCCTAAGAGAAAATTGCAAGCAGATTGTAAATAGAAAGGATGATGGATGTTCTAATGCATCATTTGAGGAAAATAAGGATGATAAAAAAGCTAATCCATAAGTGCATCCCTTGAGTCTTTTTGATGGTCAAACCTAAGATGAAATCATAGAGCCCATGACAGGTAATGAACTGATTTATTTTGATTCCTTTCCCTTATGCTTTAGTTCATTTCAGATTGTGAGAGGGAATCTTAGTCATATTCTGGTTGAGAATAATAGTGTAAACCATGAGGTGCCAATAGAGCCAATTCCAAAGTCATCTAAAGCATTATATGACCCAATAGTTGATATGTTGGATGGATTGTGTTTTCAAAGTCAGTTTCCATTTACTCGTAATGATTTGAAGAGTTGTTATGATATGGATATGATCAGACAGTAAACTCCAATGTCTTGTTCGGTAGAATTAATAGTACAAAACTCATCATATCAAATATAAGCATGTTCCGAGTCACTTAAAGACATATAGAGCACATGTGTGGCACCTAGTCATGATGTTGAATTGACCGAGACAGAATATCTAGTATTGGGTCAAGTCTATATTGATCCATTAGCTATTTATATGGAGAGATTGTTCATCACGGATGCACAATGCATTCCCAATATTTTTGTTGTTTGTCAGGTTTATCAAGCTCCTTGTGATGAAGATCAGGTTGGAAATATCCACTACATATCATTAACGGTTATGTTTCTAAGTTGGGTGAAAAACAGTTAAAGGGCCAAGGGATCAGATCCAATATTTGATTGGTTATATTGGATATTTCATATTGATTGAGGTCATGCATTCTAAGTTTATAATATGATGTATGTACATAAATAAGATTGTCAGATCAACATCTTTTAATTATCATATTTACAGTATGCAAATAAGATTGCTAGGCAAGCATGTGGTGTATTTTATTTCTATTTTATTTCAAAAACTCAGTCAAATTCAGAATGAATAATCAGCTGGTTTCCAGTCACTAAGTTGCAGGACAGATCAAGATACAGGTCGTGGGATCAACCCAATGGATAAGGCACTAATTTATGAATACAGAGATCTGAGATTCTTGACACCTCCTCAGGAGTTGTCATCCCCAAGTGGAGCCTATGTTGGGGTCCTATAATCATATGCAACTTGATTCTTCAACTGCTTATTTGGCGTTTCTCCCATGATGAAGACATCTGGCTTGCTAGGCTCAGTTGATTCCATTCCCCCCTCCATCCATTTCGCTCGATCCTTCATCACCCTGCTGCATCCTTCATACATCTCCACGCCACTTCATACATCTCCATGCCACTCACTCCCTTCTCCTTTTATCCTATTGGCTACATCTCACCCACCACGCATCCCTGCATAAACAAACTTAGGATAAAAAATATTAATTAGAATATTTTAATAAGATAATTAATAATAAATAGATAATTAGATTAATTATTAATTAATTAATAATTAGTAATTAAGTTAGTAATTGAGTTAGTAATTAAGTTGGTTTATTAAAATTAAATATTAATTTAAAAAAAAAAACAAATAAAAATATATAAAACAAAATTATAAAACATATAAATTAAAAACAAATTAAAAAATAAAACAATAATAAAAAAAATACATTAAAATAAAACATATAATATATAAAAGCATATATTAAATGAAACACAATAAATAAAACTTAATACAAAAAATAAAAACAAAACATATAAAAAAAATATAAAACAAAAATTAAAAAACTTAAACTAATCCTAAGTTTAAAACCCACTACATATTCCTTATAGCTCGGACCCCCTCCCCCTCATGTCACTTCACGACAAGAGGGGACCAAGCAAGCGATTTGCTTGAGGACGGGTGTCACCACATGGTGAACTCAGACCCCTCCTCCCAATACCATTTACCACCTCAGGGGTCCGATATACCACTTTACCCCTCCAAAACCGCCCCCTCCCAAATTCAAAAAACCGTTTTTTGCCTGTTTTACTAGTCAACTTGCGAGAGTGATTTCGGGAGAATAGGGACAAATTTTCAAAATCTGAGAGAGGTTTTTGTTCAGAACGGGCTTAAGAAAAAAAACCTCTCCCATAATTTACACAAGTGTCAGGAAAAGGAATAATCAAATCCATCTCCGAGCCCTATTTTTCAGGGTTCCATTTTTTCCGGTTTCAGTCATTATTTTGCGGGAACTGTTTCAAAGAGATGGAGATGAAATTGGAGAAACCGAAGGAGTTTTTTACTCTATAAAAACTCATATACAATAAAATATTTCATTTTATACACATGTGTCACCGTTGAGGAGAAACAAATGTCTGAGTGTACCCCTATTCTCAGTAGATTCAACCCAGATTTCAGGTAAGATCTTTTAGGGATTTACTTGCTATTTTCATTCAGGAAGATCAAATTTGATCTCCTGAGCATAAGTATTGTATTTTTTATTTATATATATGTTTGTAATAGAGTAAAAGGAGGGTAGGATTAGAGAAGCAGGAGTACCAGTGCTGGGACACAAGCTCACAGTGAGCATGTTCTTGATCTCCAAGCAATAAAAAATTGTAGGATTCTTATGTTAAACACCCTGGTGATGTGTAATTTATTTATGTAACTATTTCCCCTTTTTCCAAAATCACTTTTCTTTCTGAATTATGCAATAGATAAAATAAGAACATAATTCATTGGAATATATGCTTTGTTTCTTGACTTTGGATAATTTAAATGTTTTCCTCTGATAGATGGGTGGGGAATTCTTAATCGCTTCCCATATTAATATTGATTTGTTTCATACCTCTTATTCTTATTTCCATTCAAAAGCCTAGAGATCCAATGCTTTAGCTACCTATCCCTGCAGTTTCATCTTACAAAAAATGATTTGAATAGTTTTTTGTGGTGACTCCATTGCCCAATGGTTTCCCTTCTTGGTCCTTACTCCATTTCTCACAACTAAAACCCTATACTCTTATACCTAGCCTAAAATATATTATAAACAAAGCTATATCAGACAAAGAGAGCCCTCTCTGAGTCTTGTAGGGCTAGATCTGGGACTCCAAAGTGATTTTGTAGTTACCTCTACCCATTTCTTCTTTAGCCTGAGAAATTACAGAGTGCTAACAAGGGGAACTGCATCTATTGGAACCATGAACAACTTTGCATTCTTCTCTTTTTCCTTGATCAACTTATCCATTTCTGCTTTCATTTCCCTAATCTATACATTTTGCTCCATAATTAATTTGAGCATTTCTTCCTTTTGTCTCTATATCTCAGCCACTTATTTAGTCTGTGAATCCTATGTTGCTGGTAGTTTCTACTATTTCCTGAGTGATGTTATGTCAAAATTCTTCTTCTTAATCAACTCTTCTGCTTCTTTGACATTAGCTAGGTCATATCCAATCTTGAGTACTAATTCCTCTAATGATTTTATCTTATAATCCTTGGCCAAAGAAGAGATATTTTCAATATTCAATTGAGATTGGATGTTAGTCAGTGATACCTATAATTTGGAAGTTTTCATTGAAGTGTTTGTTAGGGATGAAAAAATCATCTCCCCTGTTTTTATGTGCATATCCATCTGATCAACAGGATGGACATCCTTTACATCAAATTCAAATGAAGTCTTTTTGTAATCAACAATTGTCTTTGGATAGGGGACTTGTGCCTGCAAGAATTCCATTTGCATTATTCCCTTCTCTATGTCAAAAGATGACAAAAGTCTGTGCTGAGCAGTGCAAGGCTGTTTCCAAAATTGAGTATAAGTATTTCTTTTGAGAAGTTCATTCTTTTGTTTATTTTTCTTATACTTATCAAAAATATTTGATTCATGCTCTCCATGAAATATTTCAGATGTTAAAGTTGTGTCTGGATTCCTTTGTAAAGTTGATGATGATGGAGATCCTGCAAAAAACCTGTCTGGCTATGCTAAAGAGTGTGGTCCTTCCAAGTCTATTGTAGACTGCATTTCTCCCTCTTTAAGAAATATTGTTGTAGGAATGGTTTTAGTCTTCTTCCTATATATTTGAAAATCATTTGTTAGACCTATATGACCGAAGGAGAGCCTTCATTCCTTGTTATTTTCTTTGCTTGTCCATGAGTTGTGATGGTCTGTGAGGTGGTCATAGAAAAAGGGTGTTCGTCTTCTTCTTACAAGTTTTTCTCTTCCCACTGATCCTGGTTCATGTATTTTTCAATTTCTGGCCTTTGTGTATACACATAGGGAGTGGTATTTTGTTTGTTCCTCGGATCAGAAATAATGCCAAATGGGTCATATGACCAAGTGAAGCTTAGAGAAAACTTCATCTGTCTTAAGAGGATGTCTGCTTCTTCACCTGCTTCTCTGTTGTTGCAACTAAATGGTCCTATATGAGTTTTAATTCTGAACTGAGATTTTTTCTTGGCTGCTACAAAGCAAATTTCATCTGAACTTATCATCTGTCTTATGTACTCCAATGGAAAAATTCTAATTGGGATGTATTTAGGCAACCTATATGGTGGAAGGTCACGTCCATACACGCTTATTTCTGTACAATTCTGGTATAAATACCAGTCATCTGTCTTGGCCTTCTTAGTTAGATGTAAAACCTTCTGAATTTATTTACTAACCCTAGGTTCTGTATTGCTGCTCAGTAAACAAGTAGATGGTTAAATGAACTGATCAATGAAATATTTGAAAATGTACTCTGTTGATTTCTTTCTCACCAATGAAGTCCAAAATATGACTGAGTGTGGGCTTCCTTATTCATTTATCTTCTGCAGTACAAAAGGGAACTTGTCTCCTTGATATAATTTGAACATATAAACCAAAATTGAAGAATACTTGAACTTTTCTTTAGTTGGAAACTTAAGGAATTGTTCATGAATGATGTCATCCAAGAATTGAATGAAATTGAACTTCATAGAAACATTTTATTCTGTAGAGAAAATGGACAGAAAACCTAAAATAGTTTCATCTACCCATTCATGAGAATAATAACATAATAGACATGAGATCATGGAGATAATCTGGTTAGCCTTTTGTGTGAAAATAGAAGAGGGGTATGGTGGATTTTTCTTAGGCAATTGGGCATCTTGAGGGAGGAAAATCTCAAAAATTTGGGCTCTCCAAGGAAAGGTCAATTTATGATATAATTCATTTAGGGCTTCGACAGAGAAAGGGGTGGTGGAGTCATTTTGAGGGATCTGCAACATTTGGTCAATTGTCTCAAGGTTAATTCTAAACCGAATTTCACCGGTGAGAGAGGAAATGGCGCTTTGGCTTGGAATATAATTGGCTTGGAATTTATGGATGAATTCAGGAAAAGAGTAGGTTTGGGGAAACATGTAGAGGGGAAAATTGGATTCCCAGAGTCCAATTTCATCACTCTGGTCAAGGAAAATATCTTCCAGCCAATAGTGTAATTCGATTAAATCGAATTCACACTTAGCCTCCACAACTTTATAATATTTGTTTGCCAGACGAATGTGGTCGAGGTCGATTGGAGGGGGAACCATTGGATTTTTAGAGGTGTCTACAGACTTGCCTTTGGGAGCCATAATTGAAAAACTCACAGTAGAACAAGTTAGCAATGTTGTAATTAACGGGAAAATAGCTCGTTGGTTGAAGGTAAGTGATGGCGGTGGAAGTCTGACAACAATTTGTGTGTGTTCTTCATGGGTTCTTGGTCAACAAATAGTGTAACGGGGGGAAAACATGGGTTTTTGTATGTGCAGGGATATCCTTTAGGGCGTGGAACCGTTATGGGACAACTAATGGTCATGGGGGGATAATTAATTTTCTAATAGATAGGAGGTGGGACAGGTGTCATGTAGGGAGAGGGGAAGTAGCGGCGGGAAGGTAAGCAGTATTGAGATTTAGTTAGTC
>JASDQU010236904.1:0-16375 GCA_032191745.1 Picea mariana
TTTACTTACATGTTCTAGTTACTGTTCCATTAATATAGTAATAAGAAATTGCTCATCTCTAATCTCCTAATTTTGCCATTGCATCATTTACATGATAGTTAGGATTATTTCTTTTTATTTCATTATTTACATTTCATAGTTTAGTTTCTATCATTCTTATGAAGTGATTAAATTTGCTTTTTCCCTCATGTCAAAATTGTGTGTTTAACATGCAATGTTTGTCTACCAATATTTCTTTCTCATTGTCTTCTACTTGCCTAACATTACACTAATCCACATGGCACACCTTGTAGTTTTACCTTACACTAATTCTCAAGGCATAGGGGTCTTCACATGTACCATGGGATATATAGGCCTAGTTGATGGAGGATTCCCTCACAACAACAATGTATCTTGTGTATAATGCAAAGACCCTCATATTACCCCTATATAATTTCTTGCATTTATCATTCTTTGCATCTTGCTATTATTTGCATCTTATGGATAGAAGTTCCTATAAGGTGAGGTAAAATTTATAGAATCTCATATGTTCATAAATTATCTAGCATTCATTCTTTGGTTAATAATTCCCTTCAATCCTCCCCAACTCATTATAAATCCCTCTAGGATCACCATCAAGGCTTTGTCTAGTTTCAAATTGGTGACTGACTTTGGTTGTATGTGGACAAACAATGTCTTAAGGGGTAGCATCATAAAAAACTCAAGCCTATTTGCTATTGTCCCTGTATTGTTCTTCAATATATTAATGACAATGGTTGTCATTAGTATTTCCCTTCCTCTCTAGACATCCATAATATCATTTATGTCAATCATATCAAGCTATATGAGCCATCTATTCTGGAAGAGGAAGTTCAAGTCTGCCACTTAGTAGATAATATCCATACACTAGTGGACCTGCACCCCTGCTACACTTGTCATCAATGAATTACTTCCTATCTTGTTGAATGCCAAGGTCACCATCCCACTCAGGACAAATCGCTATCCTAAGTTGTTTTTAAAAACAACTTCTTGCATCTTGTTGAGAAAGTAGAGACATTGTAATATGGTAATACCATATTACAATGTAATATGGTAATATCATATCTCGTGTATTTTTTTTTTTTAAACTTAAAGGACGCGTTCCAATATCGACGATAGTTCGTTGGAGTCAAATTTTATTTTGAACAACCATGGAAATAGAGAAGAAAGTTCATCGCACTTTTCCATGGTTTTGCGTCTCACATATAACATATGCGTCATATGTTTTGTCTTTCCATAAATTTTCATCGCTATTGCCACGCTTTTGCATCACAACTTTCCACAATTTTTTTACATTAGCACGGTTTTTCGTCCCTATTACGACAAAGTTTCATCGTAATTGTGACGATGTATAAGGTTAATACATCTTGATGGTGATGACATGTGGAGGGATAATTTTGTCATTGTTTCCACGAACACCTGGTTCGTGGATATAGCGACGAAAAAATACCGACTAAAAATAGTCTTGGCTTTCATGGAAATTGTGACGGATAAGTGTGGCAATAGAAACGAAAAACTATGGCAAATTTGGTCATATGTACTAGTGCTTACTCAGATCCTCCCCTTTGGTTTTAAAAAATTTTAATCGATCCTCGGTGATTTTCTTCCCTTCTGCGCTTCCCTCTAATTCGCTGGTTAATTATGTCTTAGCGTAACTCTTCCACCGCCTTGGGTTATTGAACTGACAAGAGTTTACTCCCACGGATTTTAGGATAGTTAATCATTGATAGAAGTCTTTGAGTGGATGGGGTATACCTTCAGTGTGGTTGTTCCTTTTTTTGCGACTAGTGGCTGCCAGGTTGACTCTACAGCCCCAATATGATTCCCTTCCGCATGGTGTGAGTTGGGGTGCCAATTGGATCCTCCTCCTCTTGGCTCGACACTTGGTTCAATGGCTTGATCTGTACTTGCACCTTGGTGTTTTCCTTTATTCTTTTACCTTTACTTCAATCTTACTCAACCTCCCAACCATAGGGTTATTCATTTAAGTTTTATCCGGTGGACACGGTAGGCACTCTTGTTTGACCATCTTTCTCTCTTCCCTTGACTCTTATTACTGAAACTAATGTTATGTGTATAGAAGGAGGGTCCCTAGTAGACTTGGGAATTATGATAAGTCCTTGGTCAACTTTTATTCAAGGTTGAGGAATTTCGGTTGAGAAAATTATAAACTATTATACGAATCCAGTAGGTATGAGAGAAGTCAAATTATAGTTGATGCTTCTATTAGATTTTATACTAATTCTAGTTTTCTTTTATATTTAAGGAACAACAAAAGTTTCCTATGAAGTTTTGATTCTCCCTAAGAAGTGAGTGCACATAATGGCTAGATCGTCATGGCCTGTGCTTAATTGGGTAGGCCCTGATTAAAAGGGGGCTGCCACAGAGTTATGTTCACTAAGGATTACAAGGTGCCCTTGCGCCAAGGCACAAGGAAATGATTACACTCACGCCTCCTCACTCATTTTCGTGGGATGGTCTACGGATCAATTTACCCTTGGGCAGTTTTACAAACTTTATGATGTTGGTTATAAAATGTATTCTCTTACGCCTTGATTTTAATATGGTTGGATCACTTATGTCGTGTAGTTAGGAGTTGAGGATTTCCTTGCTCCTTGCATCATAGTAGATGTTGATCTTGCACCCAAATTTTAAAATAAAGTTGATTAACTTGTGCATGTCTAATGCAATGTAAGGATGGTTATGTGACTATCTTTTCCCTTGCGCTGAGATTATTATTGATTTATTTATTTAATTATACTCTCTTGCACCTTGTGAAATAGATTCACTTTTTCTAGCATATTGAATTGTTGATGTGGAATTTGAATTAATGGAATCGAATCCTTGCACGCACTGATCTCCAATGTAAGGTATGGTGTTTAGACATTGGACTTCTTGTACTTGAATTTGACTGATGTATGATCATTTAGGAAGGTTACCGTGCGCCATGAGGATATGGTTGGATAATCACCTTGCACCCTTAAGTTAAGGTCGATTACTCTTGCATCTTTAAATTAACATAGATAATTAATTGGCTAAGATTTTAACCTCTTGCACCCTCTAAATTACGTTTCCACTCTTGCCCTTATAGACTAAGGAATGACTTGATTGTTTAGGAATCATCGTGGTTGAGCCAATTAAGATTTATATGATTACCCTTGAGCTTTGGATTATGCTGTGATCAATTAATTATATTATTGGCATGCTTTAATATTGTTGATGTATGATTAGTTATGTGATTGGATTTCCTTTGCGCGACGAAAATAAAGTGGACCTTTACTCGAGTAGTATGGTTTATGTGGATGCATGTTATTTTAGATTTGTTTACCTTTGCGCAATAAATAAGTTGATTACATTGTGTTTTATCTCTTGTCGCGGTATGATGGTTTAGTCATTAAATTCTTTTGTTTCATGGAAATTTATTTGATGTTTGACTGTTAAAAGAACACTATTGCCCTTGATTATTATTGATGTGCTAATCTGCTATGCCTTTTATGTTTATGTGTTGATATACTTTGTTGATGCGTTGATTTTGCTTTTATTTATATCAGTGATAAGTAGAGGGTGATGTTATTACCTTGTGTTGTTGTTCATTTATGATGACAGTTGATTTTATGTCATTACTAAATCGTGGATGTGTGAGTTGCAACTTGATTGACTGCGACGATGTGCCGTGTATAATCCATTCATTTTGATGTCGTCAAGTTGTTTTGCTTTGATTTTATTGTGGAAATTATTTTTCTGATGCTCCCAAAAAAAAGAAAAAAAAATCATGGTGTATGTCGTTTTTGTGTCGTAATGGTCGGGGTCGTTACATATGGTATCAGAGTGGGTTCAAACCTGTGACTGTGGATAGCCACGCCTTCCAGTGAATTAATCCCTTGATTAATACTCAATGATAATTGTATATTAAATTGTACATGTGGTAACCAAGGTTAGAGGATGTCACAGAGATTCACAACCTGGGGCTATAGAAGGAGGTTTGACGCCTCTAGAAGAACCCGCGCCCTAGTAGTCTAAACCCCAAGGGGGAAGGACAACTCCTTGGGTAGAAGTCGATTGTTGTAAGGGATGTGGATGGTCTGAAAAGGTCTTCTAGGGAAATTTCAAAGGCATTGACTAACCGTTTGTACTAAGTTAAGGCCACGGCACATGTACCCTTGACGGTCCACAGCGTGCCCTAGCTAATATTGGTATCATTCATGGGGAAATCTAGAATATTGAGTTCCCGTGTTCATGAGTGCCACATATGGCTCAGCGGTTGATGCATGGCTAGAGAACAAGGTGATGTTCTTCGCACTTCGCAGTTACGACCTCCAGCACGAAGGTCTGCATGGTTGTTTTCAGCTAAAGGGGCGCACCCTTCTAAGGTGGAAGATGCCCCTATCTCGACTAAACATGGCTGTCGGAGATGTGTTATGGGAACGGTTCGATGAATGGTTCCAGGAGAAGTAATTTTTAGAGGAATTCATTGAGCTCCATCTCGATGAGTTTTGTGCCTTACAACAAGGTGGTTGTATGGTGCCAAATTTTGAGATCAAATTTATGAAGATACTTCGATATGCCCCGCATATTAATATGGAGAAGTTACGTTCAACAAGTTTGTGTGCATCCTTAAATCCATCTTAGTGTGAAGGTGATGTTCTAAATGCCTCGTACATTGCATGATGAAGTCCAGTAGGCCTCTTAGCTGAGGAAGATTGGACCGTGAGAGTCAAGGTAGGAATCCTGCAAGACCATCTAGACTAACGAGATCCGGTGTGCAACAGCATTAAATGCCAATCAGACAAGACATTTTGGTATCAATATACATCTATAGAACCCTTTTTCATGACCCCACAACGACGGGTTCCTCAACAGAAAACCCCTACAAGGGACCACCTTCAACAACTGCAGTTAGGCTTGTCATCAGATTAGACCAGAATCTTAGGCTGCTAGGCCAACAACTTCTACTTCTGGGCCAGGAGTAATAGACCAAAGACGGGTGTTGGACATGTGGAGAGACAAATTACCATCAGGATTGTCCAGTTGAGAGGACTAGAGTAGCCAGACCTATAGGACCCACTACAGTTGTAGATTAGGGAAATGCCCATCGGATCCTTGCAGCAGTGAATAATCACCAAATTGAGCACCAGTCCACTGTGTTCGAGGCATCGGGTACCATCGCAAACCAAAATTTTAGTTTTGTTAGATCTCAGTTCTACAAAGAGCTCTATTTCTATCATCGCGCTGAAGGGATTTAGGTAAAGGCATTGAACCAGACGATTTTAGATTCGTCAAAATGGCTTCGAGTGCCAACTAGATGGTTAATGAAAGGGGTATGAATTGTCGCTTTAACCTGGGGATTAGGTTACAAGTCTAACCTACATCATGATCTTAAGATCTTATGACGGCATGATCAGTACGGATTGGTGGGACTCACATGATGCGATACTCAATGGTAATATGAAGCGATTGATTTGGACTGATGATGAGGGACAAAGACGTGTGATTGTAGGAGGGAACCAGGGATTTTCCCTAAGGTTCATCTCTTCCCTACAGCTTTGGAAGAGAATGCACAAAGGATGCAAGATATATGCGATCCTTGCATTGAATGGAAGGGTGTGGCGAAGGGACTAGAAAAACTTCTGGTAGTATGAGAATTCGTAGCCGTGATTCCCAGAAGAATTACCAGGTGCGCCACCCAAAGCCAAGATGGAATTTACCATCGACTTAAAATCTAGAACTAAACCGATAGCAGGAACACCTTATCAGATGTCGAACCCTGAGTTACAGGAGTTGAAAATGCAAATGAGGGAGTTGTTGGACCTAGGACTTTATGTCCAAGTGTGTCACCTAAGGCTGCACATGTTATTCTCATACAGAAGAAGGATGGTTCATGGAAGACTCTGTGTTGACTACCATCTTGAATAGGGAAACATTCAGGAACACGTATCCATTTCCAAGTATAGACAATTTGCTTGATCAAATAAATCGTGCGACAGTGTATTCAAGATTGATTGGAGATTACGTTATCACTAGTTACGAATTAAAGAGGACTGTATTCCTAATACCACTTCCAAAACATGGTTCATGCACTACGAGTTTACTGTTGGGCCATGGGGATGAACAAACGCTCCAAGGGTAATCTTGAGCTTGATGAAAGGGGTGTTTCGTGAATACTTGGACAAGTTTTTTCAAGTATTCATTGGCGAACATTTGTGCTTGGTACTACTGTGTTTACTAGAGAATGAATTATATAGGAAACTGTCGAAATTCTCTTTTTACCTATCAAGGACTCATTATCTAGTGAATGTTATCCCGACGAAGGTATCATTGTGGATCCAACGAAGGTACAAGTTATTAGGAAATGTCCTGCGTTGACGAACGTACCATAAGTACATAACTTCGTGGGTTTAGTTGGATATTATTAGCGGTTCGTCAAGGGTTTTTTGAAGATAGCAATCTGATTACAGAATTGCATAAGAAGAAGAAGAATTTTGGGTGGACCGAGAAATGCATGGAATCATTTTGAAGGCTCAAGGAGATGTTGACAACAACATCGATAATAAAATTCCCTGACATGGACAAGGACTTCTTGGTGTGCATTGATGCATCCAAGGAAGGCTTAGGCATAGTCCTGATGCAAGATGGTCGAGTGATCACTTACACCTCAAGGAAGCTAAGAAGGCATGAGGAGAACTATGCAATGCATGATTTGGAGTTGTTAGCCTTTTTGTATGCCCTGAGAGTGTGGAGACACTACCTGATTGGACGGAAATTTAAACTAAAAATGGACCATTGTGGTTTACAACACATTTTTACGCAAAGCGACTTGAGTGCGCAACGAAAGGCATTGGTCGGAAATGTCTAGCGAGTATGATTTCGAGATTACCTACATAAAGGGAATAGTGAACAGAGTGGTTGATATGTTGAGTCAGAGACCATGCATATGACAGGTGATACTTTAAGACAAATCTAGGGGAAAGTATTATAACTACAATGCAATGATGACTGGCATCAAGAGGTTAAGGAATTTATCGAACAAAACACCTTGTTGGTACCAGAATTTAAGGGATTTATTGTGGACAACGACAGATTAATAGGATATAATAACCAGATTTAATTACCACCCAATGAAAAATTGAGAGGTTTGATCTTAAACAAAGCTCATAGAGCAGTGTACATGGCTCATCTTGGAGTCATGAAGATGAGGGCAGACCTTAATCCCTCATTATTATAGCAGGGATGAAGGCAGACATGGTTATCTACATGGCGAGGTGTCTAGGACGTCAGTGAGTGAAGGGTGAACGTAGACATCCAGAAGGATTACTACAACCACACGCTTTTCCAAAATCGAAATGGGAGGTTATTTCGATGGACTTTATTGTTGGGATTGTCGTTAGTGGCAAGGAGGCACGACTAGATTTTCATGATAGTTGACACTCTGACGAAGAGTGCACACCTTTGTCCCTGTGTGTATGACGCATCATGTGCCAGGTATAGCTAGAATTTATATCAGCGAGATATTGAGACTGTCAGATGTACCAAAACGATCATATCCAATCGAGGATCGGTGTTTACAGGATGATTTAGCACTAGGTTTCCAGGAGGCCTTGGGAACCCAACTTAAATTTAGTACTACGTATCACCCAAAGGTAGACGGGCAAAAAAAACAAACAAACCAAACTTTGGAAGGTTGTGTTGCGTATGCGTGTGTTGGACATGTTATCCCCTATTTCTAGGGATAACTAGGAGATCATGTCTCGAGGTCCACAGGTCCTAGACATGGAGTACTAAGAGCAGGATTGACTTGAGCATGGCCCTGGAGGGCCCATCTTTCTTCTCTTTCATTAGACTTATCCTGTCAGCAGCAGCAACATCCATCACCTTCGGCTTAGACTTGTATCGGAGAAGACTTTTTATCCATGAGGTAATTCGTCCGGGTATCATGGTATGTGTCATATTTGATCATTATAATCTTCAGATATATGCATCAAATTCCTTTTGTTTCTGACGATTGCTTGGATATTACATTAACCCACTTGACCATGGTTGGGGGGATTGATAGGGTATCCTAGCAAGCTTGTACCCATAGGTTTTGGTTTGCCACCGGGGGGAATTTTGAAGGGCCATCATCTGCTCCCATCATATCATCACTTTTACATCTTATCTGCCACTCATCTTCCCCACTCCCCTAGTCTGGGCATTAGGATGATCTGTTTGTGGGGTTACACCTTATCTCGTGGGAAGAAGGGGCTAAAGGCCTAGAAGGTAAAACCAGCTGGTAAAAGATAAAAGCCAAAAATGAAACCTAGAGATGCCTCACCCAGGGATCCCTGAGAACGAAATAAAAAGCCTCTCAACAAGAAATAAGAGGGACCCGAAGAAAAGAACAAGACAAGACCTAGCCAAGAGGATAGGGGGTCTCATCATGAGCCAGCCCATTATGTTCATGGGTACCTAGCAGTATGACATTGCCATCATCTGGTCACCATGCCAAGGCAGTGACCTTTGGTTGTATGGCTAAAGGAAAGGGGTTCTCATCACGAGCCAGCCTTCTCATCTCTGTGAAAGTGCTTGTGGGTAACACTGTCAGCTCTAGTCACCACGCCAAGGCAGTGTCCTCTAGTTAGACCTTGAAATAAAAAGAAAAAAGCAATAAAGAAAGAAAGAATAAAGGCAATAAAGGGCTTGGAAAGAATTGCATCCATGACAGGTACAGTTGGCCTTCTACAAAGGCACCCATAGGTAATATCGTACACCCTTGTCTTTCACTCTACCCATATGTTTGGACATCCCTTGACCACATCAACTCGTGTTACATGGCTTGGATGATATCCACTGGAGACTTTCCTTTCCTTATGGATGCTGGCCCAATAAGGTATTTTTTCTTTTTCTTCGGCTTTGTATAGTAGGTCATTGTAATATCTTTGAGCTATTGAATGATATATCAGGGGTTTTATGCATGTATTTGATAAAATTAATGATGAAATGTGATTGACATTGCTATGATCCCTATGATTGATGAGCTCATGGAGGGAGAATTTTTTGATGTGCAGGACCATGCCCAATGGACAGGTACCAGTTGAACTGGTACACATGAGGAGATGATTAGCTCGGACCTCCATGGGGCTGAAGAGCCCATCAGATTGTTGTTGGGACCCTATCAGGGGCAGAGATAGGACAATGATTGGATGAGCCTTTGCACATGAGAAGAAGAAGGACATTTCACCCAGGACACTTTGGTTGAGCCCAGCCCAGGGGGGTTGACCCACTTCAGATGGAACGTTTTCCTTTTGATGACCAGGATGTCACCCAGGAGGTCTTGACATCTCCTTGAGAATCTGGCAGTTTGACAGGACGGCTGGCACGTGTGGCAGCTAGGAGGAGCCCGGAAAGGGATAACGTTTGACTTTTGGATGTTGGACTAGCCCCAAAAGAACCTAACGTCTCCCTCAGAGGGGCTTGACGTCTCATTTTTTCTCATTTATGTCTTTTACTTAGCAGTTAATGTAAAAATAGTATGATTTTGGTTATTAGCCTTGTCGACTATTTTTTTTAATGACCTAATTTTAATTATGGGTCATGAGATATTATATATTGAAGATGTTTTTCCCTCATTTGAACACAACAACACAACTCACACTTGTGAGGTCTGATTTTTGCACCCTAGTTTGGGTATTTGGTCTTTTAAAGGAGGCGCACTTGTTGATGGAAGGATTTTCTTGGCATATTTGGCATATCTCTTGAGTAAGGTTTACAACTAGGGTTTGCACATGCTTTTCTTCATGATATGTAAGTGTTTTTACTGTAAAACTTCTTGATTGAAAGGTTGTAGGTTAGTATACTTGCATTTACTTATAAATTTGCTGATTTTAAAACCCTAGGTGACAAGCACACAAGTAGGTCCTTGTCTCATGTCCCCTTAGAGAGAAATTTTTAGCCATTGAAGAAGAAAGAAAGAGCCTAGCCTTTGCTACACTCTTCTCACCTCTTCCCTTAAGCTAGCTTTGATTTTAAAGGTTAAAAGGAGGGTGACATCCTAGGCCTAGGTTATCTACACCTAGGTTCGTCCATCTTCTAGGGTTTTAGTGATAGAACCTTGCCATTGCAACACTCTCCCTCACTTAATCCTCTTGTTTTATCTCTTCTCATATGCTAGACATTTTTCCAAGCTTGACATAAGGAAGGAGGAAAGAGCACGAGGCCTTGCTTAAGCAACACCGGAGTGAGCCTCTTTCCCCTAGGGTTTTGATTCTAGAGCCCTGCCATTGCAGCACTCTAGAACCCTTCCCTCTTTTCCTTAGCCTTCATCCCTTCGAATTTGTACCCTCTCCTTATTTGACTCCATATGCCCTTAGGCACTGATCTTAGACACACAATGTTGAAGTGATAGTGTTCAAACCAACTCTCAGAACTTTAAATTTTGAAACCCTAACTAACTAGCTAACCCTAACTAGGCTGACGTCACAGTTGGTTATTCCATCTTGATGCATCAAATATTGATAATAATCAATTAGATGATGATTGAAAGAATTTATTGAGTAAAATTTTGATTGGATGCATTTTTTATTACATCATCTCGATAGTTATTGATGAAATAATACTTTTCCATTGCTATATTGATAAAATGTTGATCTCATTAATACCTGTTGTTTCATTTGCTTATATATTGTGTCAGATAATTACATAAAGTACTAACCCACTGATATATAGCATGCATACATATTATATTGCTATTGTCTTGTTCCGGGTAGGTGTTCTCTTTTGGGCATACACTTCTTTATTGGCTGATTAGCTGGATTATCTGACCTTTGGTGGTAACCTGTGAGGAGGAAAGTTTGCCTTGATCTTTATACTTTGGCCTCTTCAAAACCCCAGGTTGTCAGGGACATCTCCCCTGGGTTAACCTCCCTAAATAGAACGAACCTCCCCATTGAGGTGACATTGGGTGGGGAAGGTTCTTGTTACGCCATTTTGGCCTCAATCCTCTAGCCTTTTGACCTAGCTACAAACTGTGCGATAACAGGATCAACAAAAACGTTGGGGATATTTCTTGCCACTAGTAGAGTTGGATTATGAAAACAACTACCAAAGCACCATTAAGATAGCACCATTTGAGTTTCCTTATGGGCAACTGTGTCAGACGCCTTTGAGTTTGGATCGACTCGAGGATGGGGTCCTGGTAAGACCAAAAGCGATCCAAGAATTGAAAGAATAAATACAAACTATATGAAAGGAGATGGAAGAAGCGCAGGATCGGCAGAAGGGTTTTCCGATGCGCATCATGTCGACCATAATTATGAAGATCCTGATGGCTAGCCGTGTGTTGACGATTAAAATCGCAATGAGGATTTCACCCGCAGAGTATTGATAAAATCTTATTATTATAAGCTAATGATATATATAATACTAGTAGGTGGGACCCCCTTGTAGATTGGAGGATAAGATGAGGTTCTTATTTGATATTTATGTTGTTATTCGACACTACTTACAAGGTTCTACATGATTGATGATGAAATATTGGTTTTATTTGCAACATAATGGCAGATGGATAATGCATGCTATGTGTGGGTTTCATTGCTCAAAGCTCTAAATTTTATATGAATGGCTTATATTCATGGTTATGGCATTGCTATATAAGCCATGAATCGTCACATGTTGTACCTACACAAGACACATGTTAGTTATAACAAGAAATAAGAGCCATAGGGAAGATACCTATGGAAAAATCTAAGGAGAAGAAACTAAACTATGCTATACTATGCTACACTATATGCATTTGAAATTAAAGAAATGGTGTTAGTCCTAACTAACCATTGTAGTGGCTATACGAGGTATTGAGTTATATGAAGGCACATTTGATATGCGTTATAGTATGTTTGACAATGGTTAATGTGATATAGGGTGGTGCACTTGGAAAATAATGGATGTTAGTTTCGATGCAATGAATTAATTTAATGGATTAATTGATGGTTGGCTGGTGTGTACTAAGAAATTGAATGAGTAGAGGATGGAAGCGACGTGCATTTACTACACGTCACTCCATACCTCTCCCACTGGATGTTACCCTAGATTGGCTATTGTTCAATTGTGTTTCGTTGTGGTTAAGCTCCGATTTTCAGGCAAGGAAAGAACTGCTCAACCAAGCTTGCATTTTTAAGGCTATTTGGTTACAAGTATGTTTTTTTTTCGCCATCCATGAACCCACTTTGTTTATGAAATAGATGTTGGCTCAGTGATGTATTGCTCTATGTTTTTATTAAAGATGGCAACTGTGTGAACTCTGGTGTTTCTCTGGAATGGTTGTTGTGTGTTATTCATTTCAAATGGAAAAATTGGATGGTTGAAGTCACATTTTCATTGATTATTCTGAGTGGTGGAAGGCATGAAGGCTCTTTGTTGTCCTTATGGGTTTTTGTTGGAGGCTTCATTTGGTCCAGACATGCTGGTTGTCTCCACACAGTTCTTGTGACCATACCCAGTCATATTTGTTGTTATGGGGTTGTTGGGTTTGATTTTGAACCACCTTGTGTCACTACATATTGTTTCCCCTAGTTGTGGGCTCATTTATGTTATTAGTGTCTACGCAGTAGGCTATGATGTCTATTATGCCAAGAGGCTTTCTTTAGGGTTGGTTGATATTTCATGGCTCTTCTTTTATATCAACATTTTTCATTTGTTTTTGGGGAAAACCGCAAGGGTTATTCCCTTTGTGT
The DNA here is from genome assembly GCA_032191745.1 of Picea mariana. NCBI lineage: Eukaryota > Viridiplantae > Streptophyta > Pinopsida > Pinales > Pinaceae > Picea > Picea mariana. The sequence continues at coordinate 12,720 of JASDQU010236904.1, forward strand.
TCTTCGTGTTATTTATTGGCCAGTAAGGAACCTGTGCTCCTATGTTCATAATCTATCCTACCTGGTGTGCATTGTCACCCTGTCTTGCAAGCTATTGGTTATGCAACCTGTGTGTCCACCATGTTGTCTCGAAGGATTCTCCTCTATTGTTGGTGTGGCCAACTCCAGTCTCCCTGTGTTGGTTCCACTGAGCGAACCCTTGATTACTCAAGCCCGATTGTGATGAATTGCGCCAATTATATCCCATCGGGCACATTGTTGACTGTTATGATTTGGTGGAGTATTGTTGAAAGTGGTTGATTGTTGGATCGTCTCTATTAATAACATTGACAATGGTTGTTATTATTGGTATATAGTCTTCGCATTATTCATTATGACAGTTGAATCGATAGCTCAACATGGTTTAAATTGGTTGATTTGAGAAATGGAATTGGGCATACAGTTGTTGCCTCCTTGTATTGGATTGATAATGCAACATTGTTTTATGTTTTGATTCGGAGTAATTAGACATGTACAGTCACATAAATGTTCTTTTCATTTTGAGTGGTCTTTGTGTTCCTATGGCGTGGTATAAATTGTTTTGGTGGTTTTTGTGTGTTTAATATTGCCCGACTGGGACCATTGCAATTTAAAGAATTGATATTTGTAATGTGGTTGTCTGTTGTGGATATTTATGGATATCGTGCATCGTATCGGTTGATTTCATAATCAGATATGGGCACGAATTTTATAACAATATGGTTTCATTGCAATTTAATTGTTAAATTGATTAGAAGAATGGAATCAGGCACGATTTTAAAAGAACTTGTGTCTGTGTTTGATTTGAGGAAGTAATTTATGGACAATGGTTGATGGTTTTGATGCTAAACATAGTTGAAACAAATGACTGTGTGCTCATTTGCATTTTTTTTTTAATATTAAATGGAAGAAATGAAAGGAGACAGGATTCTTTATACAGGTTGTTTGGAAAGCATATTATTTTGAGTACGATGGAACTGTGTTAATTGGAAGTGTTAAGGATTTAAATGAGAACAATGAGAAAGTTTAACACACAATAATGGTTAAATTATACATAGTAATTGTTAATTGATCACAGTAATTATTTGGTTAGTGTTGGATCATTTGCATTAAATACATAAGTGTTTTATGGATTACTTAATTAATTTTATGAACAATATCTACTTTTTTCCCCTACCATTATTTCACTTTTCGCTAATTACAATCCCCTCGCCTTCCCATATTCATTACCCACTCCCTGCTCCTAAAATTTAATTACAGTTAAGAGGAACTCTGTATTATGACAGTTTAAGATCATAGTGATGGATTATAGTGATATGTTCTTTGGTTTACATTACATTTGATTGTTTGTTCTCTATGAGTAGTAACCATGTTCTTTTCCCCCTCATTTTAACATTTTTCGCTCAATACAACCCCTTGCATATCCCGTAACCTTTGTTCCCCCCACTGGTCATTGACAACGATTAAACAATTTGTGTGGATTGGATTACATGAGTTTAATATGTTGTTGAGCCAAAACTTATTTCATATTTTAAAAGGAGTTGTCATGTATGGTTGTTAAAGGAACTATTTTCTAATCAATTATGCATATAGGGATGAGCTTTTTCAGCCGAGGTAGCCATGGCAAAGGTAGACGAGGAAGAGGTAATTGGAACAGGGGCCCTAGAAGGCCAATATTCTCCATACACTTTGATGTTGACTCGCAAGAGTGAGGCCAACTATTTCAAGCTGGGTTCTTTAGTTGGATTGGGAAAAGAGTGGTCCAACCTAGGCCTGAAAGGCCTCTCTTCCAAGCCCCATAGGCCCTTGGTGTTCCCGTGCATCCTCGGGTCTCATTGCAACCTGAAGTTCCCAAAAATGGCGGATGGCAAGAGATTGTCCACCCGACAGTCTCCCAACATCATGACTGGCCTAATTTGTCTTTACCTACTCCCCCACCTATCAATCAGATTGTCCAAGCTACCCCTATCCACTCACCAATTCAATCTTCCCATGCGAGTAAAATGTTGAAAACTGAAGCCCACCATGCCCCTAACAAAGGAAAATCCATTTATTTCCCTTCCTCACCCTTCAATGGCTATGATAAATCCATGTTCTCCCACATACATTTGAGGGATGATTGTTCTCATGTGATAAGAGATATTAGGCCTAAAGGATCAACACAGCCCAAGGAAAATTCAGAGAGATCAAAAGGTGACAGCAACAACAAGGGAAGGATTGCATCTCAGAGTGGAAAATATGGATTTTAAGCTTTTTTCTATTATTAAATTGATGATAACAGTTGACTTCTAAAATTTTGGACAACATGCTATTTTTGGATATATGAGTAATATATTTTGGAAATAAATTCAAATATCATTGAGATAAAGGGTCAAATATGAATGTGGTGATGGAAGTCAAAAGGAGGGATGTTTTTCTTAATTAACTAGTTGTGTTATGATTGTTAAAAGATAAAAGGAGTCACAAGGGGTCCCACCTACTAGTTATTATTATTTATTTAAAAACCCTTATTATGATTTATTACTTTTACCCCTAACTAAAAAGTTGGTTGCGTTTTAGTTAACTTAACTAATGAAGTAGTTCAACTACTTCAACCAATTCTAATTTGCTTAAAGGCAAAATGAAAGGGAGGAACGGGAGGAAATAGAAGGAGAAGCATACTAATGTTTTCTCTTCAGTTTTGTTGAGATAATTCAGTTTTCATTCATTCCTTAATTCATTAGAAGCCTGATTCTTTTTTATGATAGAAGGGTCCTATTGTAGACTGTAGTGTACCTTTTTACACTACCCAGGTTTTCAAACCTCTCAATTACCATTCTGTACACGGCTTTTACATAATTCGTATAGAAATTATAAGCAAATGCATTTAAACAATTAAACACACTTAAATCTCAGAGTAAAATATATAAGTTGCTGCTACAATTAAACAAGCCATAGCATTCAACAGTAATTCATTTACACAGCGGAAAACATGATACATGAACAGCACAGTTATGCCAAATGTGATAAAAACATAATTCAGATACTTATCTTTGAACAGCTGTAGAATTCACCAACCAAGTGCAGGCCTTCCACAAACCTCCCAGCCTTAGACCAAACTGTTCATCAGCTCAACAGTGGGTCACCCCCGAGCTGGGATTGAGCTCCACCCCAGGGAAAGGAATCCAGACTCAGGCTGAGGTTACAGGGAAAACAATCACTCACAACCACCAGGAAGGAATTCTCTCCCAGGAATCTCCCACGCTCACTGCCCACAGACCCTCATTCCCCACATGCCTGTTCCACCCTAGGATATTTCACCTTCTCTGTCACCTGGACAGTCCTTCGGATGCCAGTCTCCCTTGCCTTGGGTTACAGGAACAGACCGGACCGAAATTCTCCAGGTTCTGTAGCAGCTACAGGGTTCCTTCCAGGAGCTCTCTCCTTCCTCTGTGCACTCTCTCACCTAGAGAAGTCGCTCACAGGCCAACAAGCCTTACGCATTCTAGTACTATGTGGTCACAACAACCCATGGGGAAAACAGACACAGGCTTCCCCAAACCGGTTCAACAATCACAAGATGATCTCACGATGTTGGTTCTGGAAACGCGTGACAACAATCCACGCAGTAAATTACACAGACTCCCTGGTTCAAACAA
>JASDQU010236905.1:1601-16982 GCA_032191745.1 Picea mariana
TAAGGGATCATTAGAAACATCCCTAATGGATTTCCTAACAATTTTAAATTCTTTATCATACCAAGGGTTGGTTGTTCTATTATTCTTTTTATAGGACACCTCGAAAGAGAACTTGTTAATAGAAGTGGAAAGGGTAGTTGTAAAATTATGATAGTGTTCTTCAATGTTGTCCTTATAAGTTAAGAGGTTTAATTTACTATTTAAATCCTTTAAGAAAATGTCAACTTTACTTTTGTCAAAGCGCAAATTCCTTTGATTATCAAAATTCTCTTCAATGGTGCTCCTATGCATGGAAAAATTTAGAGTTAGGGTTAAAGGTTTATGATCAGAGTCAGGCTCATGGTCATTTAAAAGGTCAAAATTTTCTATTTGGTTGGAAACGGGGATATCAGATGTCACATAATCTACAACACTACTACCTAGCCCATGAATACATGTCATTTGGTTGGAGTTTGGCCACTTCATTACTCCATTGCAAATTATTAGGTCTTGAGAGTTGCAGAGATTAACCAACTCAGTACCAAACAAATTCTCAATTAGGTTTTTAGAGCTTCTTTTGTAGCTATTAGATAAAACAAGGTCCTCATCTAGCCATAAAGGATTATGGTTGGAGTCATCACTTAAAAGAGTAGCTTGTTTAGTTGCAGTCCTACCATTAAAGTCTCCTAGCAGGAAGATATTACCTTCATTTTTCAAATTATAAATATCTTGTTCTAAATTATTATAGTGACAATTTTTATCTAGATTATTTTTCTTATAAAAAGTAGAATTAATAGGTGCCAAATAACAAATTGCTATATACATATTCTTAGCATTGGTGCCTAAAATTTCTATCAAAATGTATTGATTAAGAGGGTCAATCTTATGAAGTTGAATGTGAGGAGAAATGATTTTTCTAATATAACAAGATATGCCTCATATCCCTCTATGATGGGATTTGTTTTTCCATGTCGACCACAAGACAAATCCTTCCATGTCAGGGACCTTAGACTCCTCATGCTCCCAAGTTTCAGCTAGACAGATAATATCAATATCACTCAGGATCCAACTTATCATAGGACCTTTGCACCATGGAAAGTCACAACAATTCTAAGAAAGGATCTCAAGTGTCCCAAATTCCTATTTATTATTATCCTTCTGGTCTCTATCCCAAACAATAGCTTTTCGATTTCTAATTATTGCCCATTTTCCTTCTTTCCTGGCTTCTTTTACCTTTTGAACTTCCTTCCTTAATTCAGTTTGGTCTTCAGGAATGAGGTCTTCATTTATAAATATTCCTGACCCTTTTAACATCGTAGATTTACCAAGTATGCTATATTTATGGTCATTACAACTTACTTTGACATAGATCAACCTATCTTTGTGATCAATTATTTTTCCTAGCCTCTTTGCTTCTATGAGGTAAGTTGTATGAATTTGTGATTTATTTTTTAATTCTTCTTTTACTATTGCTAGCGTATCCTCCTCTTGTTGTTCTTTTATACCAAAAATTATGAGGTTCAAGGCTCTTTTGTTACACCCATGGTCCAATTCGATTAGCTTATTCATTTCCTCTTTGATGGGTTTGATATCCAATTTGTTTTCCATATTACTGAGGGTCAAATTGTTGGTTAGTTTTTCTTCTAGCTCTTTAATCCTATCTCTCAAGTTGTGATTTTCTTCAACCCCTCCTTCTTGGGTTGATTGTTTATGTTGTTCCATTTCTTGAATTCTATCCTTCATTGTCTGCAATTCACTCTTGAATCCTAAGAATCTATCCTTTATTTGAGTTTGAATGGTATCTTTAATTTTTTTTATCAATCATTGCCTCTAGCTCTATTTGGAGTTTTATGTCTCTTTCTTCACTCCTTTCTTCTAATGTTTCTAACTCTATTTGGATTTTGGCATCTCTCTCTTCTCTTCTTTTTTCTACTGATTCCATATAATCGTAAAGGATCTCTAGGGTGATTTTGGGGGTCTCCCCTTGTTATTATGAGTTTTTGGAATAGGTGGTGGAGTACTCATATTGAAAAGAAGAGAAAAAAAGATGTAACAATTATTATTATGGATTGACTTTATCTCTCAAATCAACTTTTACTTATGAAACTTAAAATAAAAAATATATATTTAAATCTCTTTATGTAAAATTAAAATTTGATCAAAGTAAAAAGTGACTCACCTCATTTCAGATGTCCAAATGCTCAACCCATTGAAGAAGCCAAAAAAAATTTCTTAAAACTACAGAGAAGTCTGGAGAAACTACAGAGATTATTCTGGGTAAAAAAGGTAAAAACCAAAGAGAAGTATTATTCCCGTTCAAAACCCTAGATTAAAAAAAAAAAAAACAGAAATNTTATTCTCATTCAAAACAACAGAGATATAATTTCAAAACCGGAGAGAAGTAGTATTCCCGTTCAAAACCGTGGAGAAATATTATTGCCTTTCAAAACCGCAGAAAAGTCCGGAAAAACTATAGAGATTATTCTAGGTAAAAAAGGTAAAAACCAAAGAGAAGTATTATTCCCGCTCAAAACCCTAGATATATAATCTTAGAAATAAAATATCTCCTTAAAAAAGCAAAAACAAAACAGGGAAGTATTATTCCCCTTCAAAGTTAACATGATGCATTTTATATAACAATTAAGATAGATAAAATTTGAATTCAAATAATTTAAAGTGATATTTTATATTGACATGTCTAATTTGATAATCTAGAACTCTTACACATTGATCATTAATTAAAAAAATCAAATTAAAGTTTCAAGATCCATTATTATTGTGTTTAAATAAACTTGCTATTACTAGCAAATTTAGTGAGAGAGAGTGGAACTTTTATATATGGATTTTTAATTAAAAATTTTACAATAAAGTTATTTATAAAGTATTTATTAAAATTTGTTTTTCTATTATTTTAATAATTTATATAATAAATTTAATACAAAGTAATAATATTAAAAAAGTGAAATTCAATACTTTTTAGTTATATAAATATAAAATAATTTTGTTTTTGTGGGTTATCATAAGTGGTTGAGTGTTTTAATTTTTATGTAAGAGGTTTTGGGGTCAATCCCCTAAGTTGGTTGTATTTGTTGCATGACTTAGTGGATGTCATGTTGGGTCAACCATCGTTATTAATTTGACGAGTTTACACTAAATACCATTGTAATTAAAGAGAGTCGAAAACATCAATAAAATTTATTTTAGACTCAAAAAAGTTAGACTTGAGGTGTAGTTTATTAGCTAAATCAATGAGGAGAGTGGAGGAGGACACCCTTCAAGATATCAATATTGTTAAAAGCACTATCATAATTGTGTTTAAAGAGAAAATGTCAAGTGATTAAGAGACTAAGAATAAGAGAAAGTTTATTTACTAAAAATAAATTATCAACCTTGAGTTAAAAGATGAAAACTATCTTTTTATGGTTTTGAGCTCAAAAAGATAATAAATATGCCAGATATAGTGACATGAAATGGATCAATGACAAATAAATGACTTATTTCAAATGGTTTTTGTATCGAGTCTAATGGATTTAAATCCTACATCTATACCTTAGTCAAAGTCCATATGCATTGACAAGAAAGTTTTTTTAAAAGGGATAAAAGCCATGTAGTGCTTTAGGCTATGCACAGGTCTGCATTCAAATCTACGAATACAATGAATGGAGATTGTTAGCGATCAAAAACGCACTGACATTTTTGAAAGAACGATGCCTAATATTTCAAGGAAAAATTTGATAGCTTCCCAGGTTCCAAATGCAGATTTGAAAGCACCATTGGAAAGATTAGGATTTGTAGATGTCGATCGACTATTTAAGCATGCAAAACAGACTCTCCATGACTGAGAAATTTGATTTTGAAAAAATCTGCGCTTTCACCAGTGCAGAAGGCAGAATTATAACTAGTTAGCTGGTGAAAGCTCCGCCTTTCACCAGCTAAGGAGTGGATTTTCGGGTAAATTAGCTGGTGAAAGCCTGTCACGGCCAGAATAGCCAAATTTTCGCTCAGATCAGGATTTTTTGGGTTTGAATGGTTTGAAATCTTCTTCAATAAGCTGATTATGAATTATCAAATCAAAATCTGAAGGCCATTCTTGGAGATGAAAGTCAAAAGGGAATTTTTTGACTAGATTTGGTCATTTTCAAGGGAAAATTGAGAGGGATCAAATGACACCTCACCCAATTCGAATTTAGCTTTGGAGGACCAAATCAAACAGCCTTGGGAGGCTAAAACTGCACTTCATCAACAATCTTCTATTTTTAGAAATCATTAAATAGGACCTTTCCTATTTTGTTTGATTTTCCATTCTAGATCCATTTTTATAGGATCTCATCCTACACTTGCTGTATTTGTTTTGATTTGACTATTTTTAGTAAAACTGATCCATCTTTCAAGGATCTAGTTTTCATCTTGTAAGGCTATAAAGCCAAAGACATTTGGAGCACTAAAGGGTTCAATTTTGGATACTCTTTGGCTATTTTACTAAGACACTTATTTTTCAATACAGAATCAGTGTTCTTTTGTTGTTAATGATGGATTTCTTCATCTATTCCATGTTCTGTACTTTATTTTAGTTTAGCTCAGCTATTAGGAACTGTCATCTTCTTATTTAGCTCATAAACTTGAACTAAAGGAACTGTTGCTAGCTTGTATGATCCTACACACTGCTGTACTTGATTATCTAGATCAGTTTTCTCCATACCTTTTGATATTACTCTGTTTGTTCATTGATTCCTAAAAGCACTGTTTCATTCGATTGCATTTTGAGTTGTCTTATCATTAGTTACTCTCTATTATTCCATTGATCCACACTTTCATTATTCATGATTTATTAAGTTACCAAGCATCCTTAGTCTACAACCCTAAGGAGTTTCTTGGAGTGATAACAAAATGGCGTCGCTGCCGGGGAAATGAGATTGAAGCTCAGCTTCCTTGGGAGACGACAAGATCCAACTTTGATGATAGACAAAGCTTGGACATCATTTGGTTGTAATTATCTATCTGGTGACTCCATGAAGGACGAATTCAGTGGCGACTCCATGAAGGACGGATCTATTGGCGACTCCACTAGTATATAAATGGATCAGATCTTAGCAAAGAGGTATGAGTTCTGTGATTTTTCAAGCATTTATGGTTACCCTCATCTAGTACCTACTAGAGATGAATGGGAGCATAGTATTCCCAGATTTCATGGAGAGAAGTGGGAGGTACCAGCTGAACATTTGTTGGATTTCCATGACTTTATTGACCGGCTTGAAATTATACATGAGAATGTTCAAATTAAACTGTTCAAATTTTCATTAGAAGGGATTGCTCTTGACTAGTGTCGGTCTCTTCCAAGTGCAAGTGTCTGCAGAGGATGAGGAGGACAACCTACATTTTTTAGATTTGCAAATAAAGGCAGATTGCAGTACATGTGAAGAGAGTAATGGTAAAGACGAGCAGAAAGGTTCATATCATAAATTCAGTTTGTATTTTCCTCCAGCAGAGATCAAGCAGTCTACATTCGGCATTGAGTTTTGTGAAGGAAAAGAAGAGCAACTGCAACACAGTTAGTTGGATCAACAGTTCAAAAGGGTATTTCTTTATGAATTCGATGACCCTATTGTTGGATATATAGATTCTATGAGTAGCATAAATCCAAGGATATTTTTGTCAGAAGGAGATTGTTTTTATCATCCGCTCAAACCTTTCTTCTGCATGATATGGTCTTTATTATTGTTCAGGTCAATATTCAACATGATATTAGTAAATCAGTTTCTCACTTGGATGTATTGGAAGTATGCTTTTACTTGATCAATATACTTCTATTGGCTAGATGTAGGAGTAGACAGGAAAATAAGCTCACTTTATGAGCACGTAGATCATTTTCAGTTATTGTTGAATAAGCAGAGACACATTGATTTTTGATGGAATTGCAGTTTTGGAGGTGAAAGTTCATTTTGGGCTAAGTCAGAGCTTTCACCAGCGCACAACGCGATTTTATGACCAGTTAGCTGGTGAAAGGCAACGCTTTCACCAGCTAACCAATGAATCATAAGGTGAGTTAGCTGGTGAAAGTAGAAAAAGCATTGTTGAAAAGGGACGAGAAAATTTAGTTGTTCCTCCAAAAGTGTTTGTGCTGGGGTGCATGGCAGAACGTTTGAAAAAAAATAAAAATAATAATTGAATCAGACAAGATGGTTGATGTAGTTTGTGGGCCTGATACTTACAGGGACTTGCCTCGCTTGTTAGAAGCTGTAGATTATGGTCAAAAGGGGAGGAAACATAAGAAAGGTCGAAATCACTCAGCAAGTGCTCTTATGTCGGCTTCAAATGTCATTGGTACAGCTGTGACATCTTATTTAATGGATAAAAAAGGGAAGAAAGAGCTTGCTTATAACGAGTTTCATGGGAATGGCCGCTTCTATGTTGCTGCTTTCTCTGTTCCTTTCCTGGAAAGCATTGGCACAATACTATGGCATGCTTGCTGTTCTCAGGACTGTCTTGTGTGTCGTCTCATTTTCCTTGGGAGCTGGTCCTATTCCGGTTCTACTTCTACCTTTCTGATGATGGAGCTGCGACTGGTGTTGGTGCTCAACACTCATAGTGTTATGTTGCATGGTGCACATTTATAGCTCCAGATTCATTCAAATGGCAAAAGATGGTTGAAAACTCTAGTTTGGAGACAAACTCATCACATAGGTGTGCGTTTTAATCATCAAAGACTCAAAATTTGCTTATGTAATCAAAGCTCGAGCAATTGTCGCCTCAAATTCCATTTACAGGTCAGTTATGTCACGGTTTTTGTTGAGCATCTGCCTTCATTAATTGAATGTTGCCTATATCCTTTGTCAAATGGAGATTTCATTTCACGTTTGAACTCCAGCTCTTGCTAAAAATTGATGAGTTTGTTTTCTAGAATACCCTAACTAATAGTTCGAATCAAATTTTTTAAATTACATTGCTATTTATCTCTGATCAACGAGTTAATCCATTGGTCAAACCCTGAATCATGTTGATTATCTAAGTGTTCCTCCTATTGTCGAGTCATAGTTCAATACTTGTCAAATTCTTAATACCTATTACCTCGTCAAAATATTGATTCGATGCTTGCCTGAAACATCTGCTCCTGTTTGTTGAGTCACAATCGGTTGTTGAGTTATAGCATTTGAACTTGACATATAATCCTTGGTGCGAGTCTTATCTAATGTTTCATGATGTTGATAAACTGAAAAACCATTAAGAAGGCTATAATCTCGTGCCGAGTCACACTCTTCTCCTCTCCATCTGTCATCGATTTCTATGCTACTTCTCAGCATATATAAAAATAGAAATACCCAAACTCCCATGAAATAAGGCAAATATCACCTGCATGTTTTTCTACATGCACCAGGCCGCATGCAAGAAGGGGCATGAGGAGGTGTCAAGATAATGGGACTATAAAGGTGTCGAATTTGTTTCAGGGACGCCAAGGCCACTTACTCAGATCGCAGGGGATCTATTTTTGCAAGACATCCGAGCTAGCTACAAATAATTCCATTACTTAGTATGTTGAAGTAGTTCCGCCAATGGACATAAAAAAAAAGACTGGTAGCTAGAATTGATGGGCGTGTAACTGCAGTCCAGCTGGAAAATGGAATTACCTTTGACACTGTGATTCCTGTATTTACTGGAGAATGTGGAGAATGCAGACACTGCAAGTCAGAGGAAAGCAACATGTGTGATCTGCTTAAGATTAATACTGACAGAGGGGTTGCGATAATTGATGGAACGTTTGAAAGAAAATATTGCACAAGCAGGGGGAGCAGTGGCATTACTTGTAATGAATGATAAAGGAGACCCAAGATGATATATATGCAAGCAAAGTTGAGCCAGAGAAGGATGTCATGCATATGACCACCAAGGTAGTTGTTTTCTTCATACTGATATTATCGATTTTTTATGCTTCTTTATTGGTTCATGTCTGATTGGTTCGTTTGGATTCTCATTGTCCTATTCTGTATAGGTGGAGTTGAGGAAATGCATATTTTTTCAATGGCTTTATTGTCCATGTCATTTGGTCGCTTTGCAGACATGACGATAAATGTTCCAATTGTGGTTAGGTATGACAGGTCGACAAAAAAGAGTCTTTGGAATGGGTATTTTCTCTGGTCAACAATCAGACGGATTTGGTCTCTTCCTCACTTATGTTGCCTTGCACCTAATGGATGGGCACGACCAACCAACACTGCTTTATCTTGTTCCATGTACACTGGGTCTTATCCTAATTTTGGCATTGTTGTGACGGGAATTCAAAGACTTATGGGTTCATGAAGAGCGTGCTGGTCCAAAACCTCAAGATGAAATATTGCAAGCATGATGTTAGTATTAGCTATATGATAATTCAAAAAGCTTAACCTGGTCACACTAAGTTTATAGCATGCTTTCATTTCCATATCCAAAATATGCAGAATGCAGGTTTGATTTTCAATAGCTCTATGTTTATCTTCTATGTTCTTGAGGCAGAAGCAGAGGCATTTAATCTGGGATGTGTTGTAAATGATGCTTGGACTTTGTTAGAGATTCATTCACCAATAATATCTGGAGAATAAATTTCTGGCTTCCTTACATTAATGTCATGCATAGTTTTAACAAAGCACTGAGCAAAGTCCAATGTGATCGATGCTATGGTGAGGTACAAGAAATTTTCCAGGGGAATTTGAAGCGTACATGCAACAGATAAAGAAGATTGGGATAGATAACAACAGTTGTGCATTTGGATTCCCTTTCATTGCAGGTCACCTGAGGTCCAAACATCAAGTGTCGACAACATTTTATCGAGCAACTGCTGAAGGATCTAACACTCTATGCAGTATCATTGCTGCTCTGCATTATTTTCTTCTCAAAGAGAAAACATAACTTTCACCAGTATAGAAGGCAAAATTATAACCAGTTAGCTGATGAAAGGCAGAGCTTTCACCAGCTAACTAGAAAATCTTAAGGCGAGATAGCTGGTGAAACCTGAGACTGGCCAGCGAAGGTGTATTTTTGCCCAGATCGAAGTTTTTCTCAACCAAACATCCTGAAAATAGTTTCTAAAGATGCATATTGAATTTATACATCAAATTAAAGATCTGGATTTGATAAAAAGGATGTTTGAAGAGGTGCCAAAGTCATATTAGACACCTAGTTTTGGGGTACAGAATCAGTTGTTTTTTTTATTCTATCATGATCAAAGAACATCTGCGAGCCTTGGAAGGCTATCTGCACATATCAGAGGATCTAAAAATGATTTGTATCTAAAGTTGTTTCCGTATTGATACACGATCCAGAAAAGGTTTACAGAGACATGGTTGCAACCGGCAACACCCTCCGTTGGTGGGTTCACAGCCTGAGTCTTTATTATTATTGTAGACTTATTTGTGGATTCTTTATGATCATCCATACAATCCAGTGGATTTTTGGTTTACTGTAGTCCTTGATCCTGCTTCTATACCTTATGTAAATGCTAGTGGTGGTGCATCTCGGTTTCCTCATTGTGTTTCTGGAAGGCTGAAATATGCAATTGGTGAAAATCCTCATGTCTCTCCTAATCATGGAAGATAGTCATGGTGGATATGCCTATTGACCTCATACTGAGAATTGGGAGCACTGTAAACAGAGAGAGGAGCTTCGTCTAGCAAGCCCTGAGGTCTTTGTATTCTTGCAGGTAATCGAGATTCATCAAGTTTTGATTTTTGGGTAAGTTTCTGTTTTCGGTGGTTTAGGCGAGCCTGTGTGTGCTCATTAACCACCAAAAAGAATGAATGACTCCATGGCCCAATACTAAAGGCACAAGGTATGCTAGGTTCTTGGAGACCTCACAGGGAGGTATCCATCCCAGTTGGATCCAGATGTTAGCGATAAAAAATGCATTGGCATTTTTTAAAGAACGATGCCTAATCTTGCAAGGAAAATTTTGATATTTTCCCTGGTTCCAAATGCAGATTTGAAATCACCATTGGAAAGCTTAGGATTTGTAGATGTTGATCAACTATTTAAGCATGCAAAACAGACTCTCCATGACTGAGAAATTTGATTTTGAAAAAATCTGCGCTTTCACCAGCGCATAAGGCAGAATTATAACTAGTTAGCTGGTGAAAGCTCCGCCTTTCACCAGCTAAGGAGCGGATTTTCGGGTAAATTAGCTGGTGAAAGCCTGTCACGGCCAGAATAGCCAAATTTTCGCTCAGATTAGGATTTTTTGGGTTTGAATGGTTTGAAATCTTCTTCAATAAGCTGATTATGAATTATCAAATCAAAATCTGAAGGCCATTCTTGGAGATGAAAGTCAAAAGGGATTTTTTTGACTAGATTTGGTCATTTTCAAGGGAAAATTGATAGGGATCAAATGAAACCTCACCCAATTCGAATTTATCTTTGGAGGACCAAATCAAACAGCCTTGGGAGGCTAAAACTGCACTTCATCAGCAATCTTCTATTTTTAGAAATCATTAAATAGGACCTTTCCTATTTTGTTTGATTTTCCATTCTAGATCCATTTTTATAGGATCTCATCCTACACTTGTTTTATCTGTTTTGATTTGACTATTTTTAGTAAAACTGATCCATCTATCAAGGATCTAGATTTCATATTGTAAGGCTATAAAGCCAAAGACATTTGGAGCACTAAAGGGTTCAATTTTGGATACTCTTTGGCTATTGTACTAAGACACTTATTTTTCAATACAGAATCAGTCTTTTTTTGTTGTTAATGACAGATTTCTTCATCTATTCCATGTTCTGTACTTTATTTCAGTTTATCTCAGCTATTAAGAACTGTCATATTCTTATTTAGCTCATAAACTTGAACTAAAGGAACTCTTGCTGGCTTGTATGATCCTACACACTGTTGTACTTGATTATCTAGATCACTTTTCTCCATACCTTTTGATATTACTCTGTCTGTTCATTGATTCCTAAAAGCACTATTTCATTCGATTGCATTGTGAGTTGTCTTCTCATTAGTTACTCTCTATTTTCCCATTGATCCACACTTTCATTATTCATGATTTATTAAGTTACCAAGCATCCTTAGTCTACAACCCTAAGGAGTTTCTTGGAGTGATAACAGAGATGAAGGGAGAATATACCTTTTCATTCAACATTATACATGGAAAAAAAGGCCAAGGCTTAGGATCAAAGGCATACGACAAAGACAAGGCATTAAGGCATAAGGCACAAGCTAAAAGGATTAAGTGACGAAAAAAGGAAGGAAAAGGTTGGGAGCATGCAACAACAAGGAGATGCATGGGTAGATCCAAATTGTTTTGAGATCCAAGCCCAATATAAATTTACAATTAATATCCATTGCACAACTTGAATAAATATGTGTTTAGTGGGACTTGTAGCCATGCAATTGAAAATTCAACCCAACACATGTTCTCCCCTTTTTGGACAAACCCTAATTTTTTAAACCATGCTTAAGACTGAGAAAAACCACTTACCACTCCATTTTGGGTATCACCTAGTGACTCCTCAACCAATCAAAAAATTCCACATGGAAAATATGAAAAGGTGTAAAAGGTCATCTCCTACATAAAAATAACTCAATGCCTAGGAAAGGCATGGTAACAATTCCTTGTTGTTGTTGGACTTTGGAGAGCTAGTGGACAATGTACAAGTCACCAGGTAGATGATAATCTTGCCAAAACCAATTCTTGAAGTCTCTTGGCCTTCTATAGGAATAATGAATCTTTGTATGAGGTAATAATGAGCATATCAACCACAATAGTAGAGGGAGGCCAAAAAAGGGGGAACACAAAATACAACCATTGAAACTTGGGAAGAAGGGTAGTAAAAGAAAGAATAGGGACTTAACGCAAAGAAATTTGTTCATAGATCAAAGGATGAAGAGACATTTTGATCCTATCCATGGAGAATGAATATTTTCTCTAAGTCAAAATAATGATCTGCATAATACAACTGAGTAAGAATACACACAATAATTTTTTGAGAGTGTATATCTCCAATTTATAATAATCCCTGAGCATATAAAAAAGCCAAACAAAGGTCATTTCTTGCTAGTTTTCCCAAATGGGTTGCCAAGGTAATTTTTCTATGTTATTATTGTGTTTATGAT
This sequence comes from Picea mariana, assembly GCA_032191745.1. NCBI lineage: Eukaryota > Viridiplantae > Streptophyta > Pinopsida > Pinales > Pinaceae > Picea > Picea mariana. The sequence continues at coordinate 13,660 of JASDQU010236905.1, forward strand.
GATTTTCTCCAGCACTATTTTCTTCTTTTAGTTTCATTTTGCAACTACTATAAAAATTAATTTTAATACACAATGAAGTAGAAAACAAAAAAAAAAAAATCTATTCCATGAAATTAATTAAGGTTCGACATGTTGGTGACTCAACTCAGAGATAGGCTGAGTGATTACAGATCGTATCGGTAGCATGAACTGTTAACCACCATTTTTGTAACACCCCCGGTTTTGATCTCTATGAACTAGAATGTATTATGTAAATGTCACTTAGGCTCATGAGCCGATAAAATTAGAAAAGGGCCAGAGTGCCTAGAAATGTAATACACAGACACACACACACACACACATATTAATAAAATACATCGTTGGCTGCAAAACAAAGAAGGACAAGAGATAGGGTGTATGATTCCACGAGAGAGGGGTCTTAAGGGGCTAAGTCTTTTTATTATATTTTATTTACCCATTTTGGTTTTAATTGAGAAAAGTGGTTACATGAGATTCTTTGGGAGGGCCATGTGGATCTTGGTTCTTGTAATTATATAAACTCTGCATGTGAGTTTTTTGGGGGATTGTTCCTTGTTCTTCATTCATTGTTAATAATTCCATCACTCATATTCATCGTTATTTCTCATTCATTTTCTCTGGGTTGGAGCATGGAAACGAATGGTTGGAGGAGGAGAGTCATTGTGAGAAATTATTGATCATTCCAGGTGGGAATGGATGCATTCATGCATGATATTGATGGTAGTTCTCAAAGAAATGTCACAACTGAGAATCCTTGGAGTTTTCTGTATGGATATTTCCTGACCAGTAGCAGAGGACCCATGGAGAGAAATGGAACAGCCTGAGGGACTGCATGGAAGAGAAAAAGGTTCATTTATTTGGGTTGTGTAGGATGAAGAGGAAAGAGAGTTGGAAATTATGATTGTTGTGTGGTTGGGAAAACCGGAGAGCTAGTTAGCCAACTGCTTTGTGTTTTAGATTTGGCCTAGGACCCGTCCTTGTTGATTCATAGCCCTAACTCAAGGGTGACACTAGTGTTGAGAGTGAATGAACAATAACGTTTATGGTTAGGAGGAACATCCTTAGTCTGCAACTAGTTGGTGAATTCTTACTTGAAATATAAGTGCTCTTTGTGTTTTCTCCATAATTCATATTTCATTGTGTAGATTTATCTCTGAGATCTATTTATGTGTGCAAGCTTGACGTTTATTTGTTATGCATGGCACACTGTTATTTTCTTGGATGATTTAACATGAATCTTGATTATTGCATGTGTGGTTATTGGAATCTTTCACACTTATTTTCGAATTAATTATTATTAGAGTTCAAAATTAGTTTTGAAGTGCATTTTGAGGTATTGTGCCTAGACTGTTGGTGGCTGGGTACATTACAGATTGGTATCAGAGCTTATGTTTCAAACACTGGACTGGTATGGGCCAGAATGAGTGAGAAATTGAGAAATTCGTTGTGGCATAATTTGATATGAGAGAAATTGGGGGAAAACAAAAATATTAGAGAGAAAGATCCTCGAATTCGTGGGAAAATTTGAGTTTTAAATAATTTGAATTGTCTAATAAGTTTAATAGATTCGATCCGCAGAGTTGCAGAGCCGAATTCAACTTGGAAGGTTGAAAAAAAACATATTTTAATGGTTGTTGTAGTGTGGGGTAGAGTTCATAGAATCGACAATTGAGATTGTATTCGATATTGAGATTGACGACCTAGATTCCTCCTCGAAATTTTTTAAAAATGATAAAGTTTTGAATTTTGACAAAGTTACCAGATCGACGGATGAGATTCTTTTCAGTGGTTTGGAAAATGAGGAAGATCAACGGTCTTTGGTATTTTTTTTCCATTTGGAAGTCATAGGAAATCAATGGTTGAGATCATCTTGGTTGGGATATCGATGACCCAAATTCACCTGAGTTTTGGTCGAAAATTGCTAAGTGTTGAAAATTTTCAACATAAATCTTCGATCATCAATGGCCAATGGTCGGGGATCGACAAGTTTTGGTGAAGTTTTGAAGTTCTCCAGGATAAATATTTGATCGTCGAAGGCCGATGGCTGGGGATCAAAAAGTTTCAGTGAAATGTTGAATTTCTCCAAGAGATATCTCTGATTGTTGATGGTAGATGATCGGGAATCAACATAATTAGTGCGATGTCCATATTCTTCCAAGAGAAACTATCTATGGTCGATGTTGAAATGAAGGTGATGATGTGTCATGCCATGTCATCATCCATGTGTTACAGGAGAATCCAAACAACCTCAGAGATTGAGGGAATTCTTCCCTGATTTCCTCCAACATACTAAAATTTGCCCAAAAGAGGCCAACGCTCCCTCAAAAGGGACACAGAGTGATGGAACGCTCCCCTAGAAGAGGGTACAAAGTGTCAGCACTCCCTAACAGAGCATAGGGGAGTGCTCCCTTCCAGAAATTGACTTTTTAGTGGTTTTTCCAGTGGCAAAAAGCTTGTACTCCTTGTCAAGTGATTTCTCTTCTTCAAAACTAGTCTTTGAGGTGTCTTAAGTGTTCTTATGATGTCGTTAGAGGAACAACATAGGAAATATGGCAGTATGATGTTTGTGACACTTATGATACTTGTGGTCAAGATGCGACACTTGCGGACAAGATGCGACACTTAATACACTTGTAATGACGACACTTGTGACACTATTGAAGTGAGTAATTTTCATGTGTAACAGATTTCCCCCCAAAGTGCGAAGTCAGAAGATGATGGTGACTAAAGTAATTTGTAGAATTTTTTGAGCAAGGGTATCGACACAGAGAGGCTGGAAAAATATGCACACAACCATCAAACAAATATTATGACATGTTTCAAACCCAAGGAAGGCATACCTATGCTTGAGTGATAAATAATTTTTCAGGTATGGCCACCATATAATACATTGTGGATCCATAATTATATTGATAAAAGGTATAGCCACTAAAGATACAATGTGGATCTATACTCCTATGAACTGAACTGATTGTAGCCACAAAGAATACATAGTGGATATACGAGATGACAAGACATGGCCACGATAATACAAAGTGGATCTATGTAACAGTATATGTGTCATAGTTCAAAAGAACTCCTTCGCAAGCTGGGCAAAGTATATATAAGAGTGATAACTCAACCCAGGGTATTCTTACCAATCCCAATGTAGTATGAATCTAACCATGTGAATAGATGTCCTGATGTCGAACATGGTAGAAACCACTTGATTACCAGTCAATGAGGTAAATCGTTAACAAGTGTGAGGGACATCACCTTTGATGTCAATGATTCCCAAGGTAATCTAGTACATTCTGACGAATGTG
>JASDQU010236906.1:0-16982 GCA_032191745.1 Picea mariana
TCTATAACTATAATACTATGTATATGAATCTAATTTTACAAGTGTTTAAAACATAAATATGAATATGTGATAATGAACATGGTATTTACAAATTGCAAGTTTTGGTGGATGTCTTGCGAAATCAATGTTTTTGTAATTGTTTACGGAGAAGATAAAGAAAGCACATATTTTTATATTTTATATTTTATAATTTAAAATCAAATAACTCAAAAGATACTAATACAACATAATCTGAAACAAGAACAGAATAATAGTCACAACCAATTTAAACTGTCTTATTTCACTAATAAATAAACTAATAACATAAATTGAATGCGAATAAAACTAACCTGAGATTAGTCTCATACTGTGTCTATATCCTTGTGCAATCCAGACTTCAAGCTATCTTGCTTGTGACAAGCTTGTGCTAACATCTCTAGAATAAACTCAAGGTGGTTTTGGGAGCAAGGATATAAGAACAGAGTAATAAACATATAGATCTAGTGACCTTGTAATGATGAATGTTTACAGTAAAATAAATTTTAATGTGAAGTATTCATTTGATACATCAACTTAACATCAAGCACAAATCATGATATTAAACTGAAATAACGATCATAGATATAATATATGAAATAACAAGTTATAGAAAAAATTTAAAGCGCTGAATAAAATGAAACATTATATGCTAATGAGGCTAAAACTATATAACATATTAATATTCCATAATGTAAGAGACAAAACATAATTGGAACAGTGTCACGCTGGTCTAAAGCCGAAATGTGAACAACTTGTCCATATAGTCTTTGGAATTACATGTCCATAATGCGTTCTAATCAAATATCCCTTCACTTGCAAAAGTGAATAGTATTTAAAGTAATATTGGATACAAATACTCATATCTCATAGGATAGAGTTGAATCTTCCAAAATCAAGTCATATTACAAATATAGTAGATTGGAAACCACTCATACCAGAGTTGGTTTATTCAAAATAAAATCGAATCTTTTATAAAACATATAGAAGGAGAAACTACTAATCATTTAAGCGTATAATTGCAAATATTTATTCCAAGTAATCAACAATAGAATCCCCCATTTCCTGAGAATAGCAAAACCAATTTTATATATTAGAAAAATCAATTGCTAATTACTAATTATTATTATTAAAGGACTGGCTACAAAATTGAAGATTCTGTAGCCTGTCTTAATTTTAGTAAATGAAATCAAAACTCAAATCTACTTATTTAGACTTGGATTACAGAAATCAATGAAATGAAAATAAAACGTTTTACCATTAAAAAACAGCAAGGGAGGGATCAATCAGTTCAGAGTTTATAATTGCTTTGACACTGGTCATATTCTTAATGACTATGTTTCCAGATCTCTTGATTCGATTCTTCTCCCTTTCTGCATGTGTCTTGATATCAAGGTTTTCTTTCTTCAACATATCGTTCTAAGTAGTCAAATTTTTAATTTGGAACTATAACAGAGGAACATCGATATAGTAATGCTCTAACCAACAGAGGAAGATATCACAGGGTACTGGGGAGATGGAAGATTGACACAAGACACAATTGACCAGGGGTGCTTCAACCTTACTAGTTGTTTGTTTCAAAATGTGGTCAATACCCGAAAACCCTTTTTTACCCTTAAGACATGGGGGTAAATTGGTCACGAAATCATATGGCTCAACATGGGTGATAACCTCTCTCTTGGAACATTGATTTTTAGGATCTTCCCATGCTATGAAATCCTCTATATCATGATCTGAATCCTCATCAATATCAATCAGATCGATCGAGCTCATATGAGTATCCTTTCAGTTCCTTAATTTTCTAGAGATTAGGCGACCGACCGACCTTATTCTTGAAACACAAATTTACGCATTGTTGTTTTGTTCCTTTATAGAGTATCTTGACATCAGACTTAACATTAACATTCAAACTATCATCATTATCAGGCACACAAAGGTCATTTCCTTTCAATTTATCAGTCGCTTGTTCTGGAGATCTTGCAGGCGAAAACCTACATGGTGATCCTTTATCTAGAGGGGTTTTATCAGTAAACTCTGGTCTATTAATTGAATTATAAAAATGGTTTTCAACCACTGGATCATCTGAGTTAGGGTTTTCTATTAAAAGAGGGTTTGTTGTAGGATCAGCCTGGGCAAAGCCATTTCTTATAAAAAAGGTCTCCTAACTGTCACCTATGGTCGACAGATGATACACCAACAATATTTTAACAAGTCCATGGTGGAATAGACTCGAATTGACACCCTTTCATTTGTAACGTTTGGACATCTTATAGATGCTCATCAATAGGTAAAAGGGGATATCTAAATCGAAACCTATGAAATTCATGAGCAAACAGATATGGTATAGAAACACCAATCCATATCAACCTTCGCACGTAACAAATTGTTTCAGAATTAACAACAAACTATGCCATCTAGGTTTTAACAGAGCAATAGGAATACCTTTGACGCAACAAGTGGTTTTATGAGATGTCATAAACAGACTCCACGAGACTTCTTCTATTCGAGCATTTTTAAACCAACTCTCGCCCTTTGATGGAAGCCCTGTTGCTTTGCTCACGAATTCCTCGGTCAATTCTAACTGTATGTCTCCAATCTTGGCTCTGAAACCATCAAAGGTTTGTGCAAAGGATTTTTCCACCTGAAGATCATAACCCTCAAATTTTTTGAGGAATACATCCCAGCCATGAATCTTTAGGTTATCAATAGCATCGTCATGGGATAATAAGGCTTTTCATACATTCGGCTCTATGTGAACGACGGGTTCCATGACCACTGTAGCAAGGATGCAACAAAGATTACTCAGAATAGTTTTAGATTCCAATCGTGCGAGCAACATAAACAGGTCTGATCAGAGAGTGAAAACATGGAAATAGAAGAGCATGTGGGTTATCATAACTCGGATAGTGAGAGAGAAAACCAGAGGGTTCATTTTATTCCTTACCATATCTCGCGATGAATGCCAAAAACTACAGAGTACAAAACCCTATGCAGATAATGAATAGCTTCATTAATGTTTTGAGCCAACAAGGTAAGGTGAAAATGCGAGTACATCATATTTGTACTCATTGGCATAAATGTTGATACAACCATTAAACTTATGAAAAGAATATCAAATAATTAACCAAATTTTTTCATGTACCAAAACAATTCGACAATGAACTATCGAACCATTGAATTCATAACAACCATATTAAAACCAAAAAAATTGAAAATTGATCAATCAACCATTTCATGAGATTTGCATTTTAATTACACATGGATGGTTTTTTAAAGGATATTTCTAAGGCAAAAAATTATTAAACCAAGCCGAGTTTTATGTTTAATTCATGCTTACAATCATGAATTAAAAATAAAAAAAACAAAAAATGAAAACAATAAAATTTTAATAAGGAAAGGTTTAATCCAACAATCATTTCGAAACTTAGAAAAATGTTCACAAACTTGAGGTGGTGGAAGCAACAGAAAAGTGTAATATCTTTCGATCGTGTTAAATATAAAAAATCATGCGTGGCTGCCAACAATGACGATGTATTGGGCAAAGTAGTTATCTCTGCATCACCATAAAATTCATGTTAGGGAGAATCAGAAAAAATGAAATTGACAACAGGTCAAGCATTATGATCAAAACTCAGAAAATATTGTAGTCTAGCATTAGATGTGTTTCTATCAAAATGCAATCTGGTATCAGATTTTGAGTACGAGAGAAATGTTGTTTAGGCAACCGACTCCGATACTATTGATAGGGCCACTACTGCCAGTAGACATCTATAGCCTCGGTAGGGATGTCATTTAACCCACTCTAATACCTCTATCCTATCCAAGAGTCATCCATCCATGATAAATAACTTTTTTACTTTTGATCAATTCCAAAAATACATACCTGCAAATTTTCTTAAACTCGACATTGCTTCGCTGCCAGCAGGCCTATTTAGTACCCCAATGAAGTTGCCTTGGCATCATGCATGCATTTACTCACTGCCAGCAGACCTGTTCAGTGTCTCGGCAGGTTTAAAGACACTTCCGACACCTTGCAGTGCTTTCAACTCTCTAGAATTTGTTTACAAATTTACAGAAATTTTATGATATTCAAGAGAGAGGGGTGATGCTGAAAATCTCAGATTTTGGAAACAAAACTTGATCTTTTTCAACTTATTTTCTTGTTTGACGACCTTCATCATGATCTAAACACTTAGATTTCTATTAAGAAACCATCTCGAGGATAGGAAGGTATAATCGAGTTGTTTTCCTTAAAACAGGGACAACGTTAAGAGTTTTATTAATGATAATCGTGTCTTCTCATAATTTTAAAGAGAAACCAGGAATGTTGTTTTGAACAGAAATTTACTTCTGCTTATTTGAGTTTTAGCATTTACAGCACTGGTGCTTTGAAGAAATGTCAAATGCTGCTCATGGGTAAAAATTCTGATTTCCCTTCAACAAATGAAATGATGATTCAAACATAATTATTTAGAAAACAAATAAAAAACAAGCAAAATTAAAAGAACCAAAATTAAAAAACAGAAAAGAAAATTAAAAAAATATGTACAAAGGGGTGGATCTAAGATCATCAGGTGAAATACCTTTTGAGAGCCTGGCTAGTCACTGGGAAAGTGTCTGGATGTCCCTCCAAATTATGCAGACGAAAAGAGATGGGACCTAATTTTTCAGAAATTACAAATGGTCCCAACCACAGATTCTAGAACTTGGAGTGTTCCCCCTTTCCCTCGTGAGCTTTTTCCCACTTAAGAACCAAGTCTCCAACGTCGAAATTCCTATCTGAAGAGGAATTTGAATCAAACCATCTTTTTACAATCTGTTGATGCTGATCCAGTTTCTTCTTTTCTTGTGCTCTTACTTCCTCCAATTTTAACAAGGCATTAATTCGATTTTCTAGGGGAGGGCACTCCTCTTCTTGAACTTTTTGCGACAATTGCAGAGAGGGAAGTAAAACATGCAGAGGGAGAATTGCTTCTCTTCCATAGACTAGGAAGAAAGGGGAATTACCAACAGAGTATTTTTGGGTCACCCTATCAGCCCAAAGTGCATTATACAGTGCATTGTGCCAGTTCTTGTGATTTTATGAAACTGTCCTCTTGATTAAATTTTTGTTTGTTGATTCTACTAGGCCATTTCCTTGAGTATAGTAGCTTGCAAAATACTTCAGTTTGATCCCTTTTTCTAGAGCAAAGATGTTCATATCAAGGGATGAAAAGTAAGAGGCGTTATAAAAAACTAGACATTCGGGAATGCCAAATCAAGTGATAATATGAGAGTTAAGGAAAGATACTACCTGATTCGTATTCACCACTTTCAAAGGTGCGGCTTCGGACCATCTAGTAAAATAATCCATTGCTGTAAGGATATAATTGTGCTATTGTGAAGAAGAAGGATTAATTGGTCCTATGATGTCAAGGCCCCATTGTTGAAAAGGGGAATCTATAGTAATGTGCTGCAAAGGGAATGCTTCCTTTTTCACCTATCCTGCAGTCTTTTGGCAGATTATGCATTTACGACACAACGTATGGGCGTCTTTAAACAAATTGAGCCAATAGTACCCAACTCTTAGCACTTTTTGGGCAGTGGTATCTCCACCGAAGTGATCAACAACTTCACGTGCATGAAGTTCAGATAACACTTTCTTCGACTCTTCCTTTATTAAACAACGCATAAGAACACCATCGAAATTATTTTGAAATAATACATCATTTATTAACTGGAAAGATGCATATTTTAGCCTGAGTGCTCTTTTTTCTAGGATCAATATTGTGATGATCAGATCCATCTGTCAAATAAAATTTAATGTTCTCATACCAAGAATTGGTAGTAACTTGTGCACAACTAATTTGTTTTTCGTTATGTTGATTTACAGTTAAGGTGTTGATTTTACTTTCTTGTTCTTCAAATGAATCAACCACTAGTTTACATAGGCCTTGACCTCTAACAATCTGTGAAAGGGTTATTTCGAGGTCATATTCCTATAATGATGTCATCCAATTTTCCATTTTCTCACCCAGTTCTTTTTGTACTAACAGGTTTCTTACAGCCGAGTAAGGAACAATAACCTTATTTTGTAAATAATTTCTCTGACAAATAATTTTGTAAATCCCTTTTATCTGGAAGTTCAGATGTCATTTTAGTTGGGATTTTTTGGCTATATTTGAACCAGTTTCTACCGATTTCTTGCTGCCAAGATCATTGTTTTTACTGTTTTCAATGATACTTTGAAGCATTTTCTGCAAAATAAGGGGAAATTTCAGTAGCTCAAAAATAGAAATATTAGCTCTCAGTTTTTTTAGATCTTCAATCAAATCGTATTCTAAAACTGGGGCTACTAATCTTTGTTTACTTTCAGCTTGCTTTGACTATTTTGGAAACACATTTTTACTCACCTCAGAAGGGGGTTTGTTTTGCATTTTTCTTCTTGTGTTGTAGGGGTGAACAATTTCAAAATTTGCTTGGAAGATACTGTCCGAGAAGTGACCGAAGATAGTGGGTGATGATTCCTCCTCTTCCGGTACTTCTTCCTCAACTACATCTTCAAAATTTTCAGGAGGTGCATAAACAAAATTATCATGTGCTTCTAAGATGGTTTGCAAAACATACTGTAAACTTTCGAAATTTAGACCTTCAATAGTCGGGTTTGGCCGATTGGGAGGAAAAGGTTTTCTGAAAGGAGGTTTAAAATGTCATTTGCTTATGGATGCCTCTTCGGCTGATCTCTTCAAGTCAACGACCTGATTGGACAGTTTTTGGAAAGATTTCTGCAAGCATTCTAAGTCTAAATTTTCTGGCTGATTTTTAGTTTGAGGAGGCCTAGTAAGGATCTCTATTTTCTTTTTAGAGGATGAAGTTGTTTTAGCTTCACTATTAAGATTGTCTTTTAATCTTAAAATATCCTTTTCAATTTGGCTTGCCTCCTCGAAGGCCTCTAACAATGTGTTCTTTTTAGACCTTTTGACCCATATGGCTATATTATTGTGCAAGGCTTTAGCATAATATGCAATGATTAAACTTTCAACGAGCATCGAATCTGCAAGGATTTTATTCTTTAAAGTGAGAAATATTTGGTTAAAGTCTTTCACTTTTTCCTTAGGATTCATTTTTAGGCTGGAGAGTTCCATAACTAAGACTTTAGGATATTTGTCATCTCCAAATTTTTCCAAGAAACAAGTTTCAAACTTATCCCAAGAGATGATGTTTTGGGGTTGTTGAGCGAAATACAATGTGGAGGCATTTCCCTCAAAAGTATAAGGGAATAATTGACATACTACATACTCGTGTTCAACACTTCAGAGTCTAATGGCCAACATAAATTTTTTGATGTGATCTTCAGTGGATTGTTTTGAATCTGGATCAAATTTAGGCAACCGTTTTTCTGGATGTTTTGGTAATGGGTGTTGGGCTTTGGGTACAACCACAACATGTTGATCGAGCCAAGGTCTGGTAGGATTGTTTTGTTTTTCCATGGGAGTTTGTGGTGTTGAAGGCTAAGATGGTTCTGATGAAGAGATGCCTTTGTCTGGATATTCTCCTCCTGAAGAGAGCAGAGACGAACCAGGTGGGGAAGGTGGGCTACCAGATCCTCCATCTCCAAGGATAGGTGTTTCAATAGGAGTGGTAGTATTATCACCTAAAGGGTTTTGGAGTAGACCAATTCCTTGAAGTTGTTCTCGGATATCCGAGAAATATAGGGGTTGATTAAGTGGCCTACTAGGTTGTCTGATACAGGCTAAGGCACTATGCATTCTTATGAGTGACTGACGAACAATTTCTTGGACGTCATACCCTTGAGGAACTGTTGTCACTGGTTCAACGAGAATATTAGGGTTATCGTTTGAGGTAGTTGTTGTTTCAAGTTTAACGTTGTTGTCTGAGTGACTACGCGTTATGACAAGGGAGAGAGTGTGCGCGAGAGGAGTCTTGTTACCTCCACGTGCCATCAATTGAATTCAAGCCCTCCTAGCGCCATTTGTTGGCAGGCGTAAGTGACACACCGTCAACTGGAAGGATAGATACAGACCGGGGTTGTCTAATTAACCCAAGACATTTGGTATAATCTATCCTGACGGGTTTAATGGCTCTATTAGCCAACTAGGATCCTAAAACAAAACTAAATAAATAAACTACTCTAAAGTTGTAACTATAATACTATGTATATGAATATAATCTTACAAGTGTTTAAAACATAAATATGAATATGTGATAATGAACAGGGTATTTACAAATTGCAAGTTTTGGTGGATGTCTTGTGAAATCAATGTTTTTGTAATTGTTTACGAAGCAGATAAAGAAACCACATATTTTAATATTTTTTGTTTTATAATTTAAAATCTAAGAACTCAAAAAGATACTAATACAACATAATCTGAAACAAGAACAGAATAATAGTCACAACCAATTTAAACTGTCTTATTTCACTAATAAATAAACTAATAACAAAAATTGAATGTGAATAAAACTAACCTGAGATTAGTCTCATACTGTGTCTATATCCCTGTGCAATCTAGACTTCAAGCTATCTTGCCTGTGAGATAAATCTGTAACAGGCTTGTGTTAACATCTCTAGAATAAACTCAAGGTGTTTTTGGGAGCAAGGATATAAGAACAAAGTAATAAACATATAGATCCAATGACCTTGTAATGATGAATGTTTACAGTAAAAGAAATTTTAATGTGAAGCATTCATTTGATACATCAACTTAAAATCAATCATAAATCATGATATTAAAGTGAAATAATGATCACATATATAATATATGAAACAACAAGTTATAGACAAAATTTAAAGCGCTGAATAAAATGAAACATTATATGCTAATGAGGCTAAAGTTGTATAACATATTAATATTCCATAATGTAAGAGACAAAGCATAAATGGAATAGTGTCATGCTGGTCTAAGTCCGAAATGTGAACAACTTGTACATATAGTCTTGGGAATTAAATGTCCATAATGTGTTCTAATCAAAGATCCCTTCACTAGAAAAAGTGAACAGTATTTAAAGTAATCTTGGATCCAAATACTCATATCTCACAGGATAGAGTTGAATCTTCCAAAATCAAGTAATATTACAAATATAGTGGATTGGAAACCACTCATACCAGAGTTGGTTTATTCAAAATTAAATCAAATTTTTTATAAAACATATAGAAGGAGAAACTACTAATAATTTAAGCGTATAATTGCAAATATTTCTTCTAAGTAATCAGCAGCAGAATCTCCCATTTCCCAAGAATAGGAAAACCAATTTTATATATTAGAAAAATCAATTGCTAATTACTAATTATTATTATTAAAGGACTAGCTACAGAATCAAAGATTATGTATCTTGTCTTAATTTTAGTAAATGAAATCAAAACTCAAATCTACTTATTTAGACTTAGATTACAAAAATCAATGAAATGAAAATAAAACGTTTTACCATTAAAAATTAGCTAGAGAGGGATCAATCAGTTTAGAGTTTATAATTTCTTTGACACTAGTCGTATTCTTAATGACTATGTTTCCAGATCTCTTGATTCATTTCTTCTCCCTTTCTGCATGTTCCTTGAGATCAAGGTTTTCTTGTTTCAACAGATTGTTCTGAGTAGTCAAAGTTTTAATTCGGGACCGTAAGATAGGAACATCGGTATAGTAACGCTCTAACCAATAGAGGAAGCTATCATAGGGTACCGGGGAGATGGCAGATCAACACAAGAAACAATCGACCAGGGGTGCTTCAACCTTACTTGTTGTTTGTTCCAAAAAGTGGCCGATACCCGAAAACCCCTTTTTACCCTTAAGACATGGAAATAAATTGGTCACAAAATCATATGGCTCGACATGGGTGATAACCTCTCTCTTGGAACACTGAATTTCTGGATCTTCCCGTGCTATGAAATCCTCTATCTCATGATTTGAACCCTCATTGATCTCGATCGGATCGATAGAGATCATATGAATATCCTTTCGGTTCCTTAATTTTCTAGAGATCAGGCGACCAACCTTCTTATTCTTGAAACCCAAATCCGCGCACTGTTTTTTTGTTTTTTTACAGAGTTTCTTGACATCATACTTAACATTAACGTTCAAACTATCATGATTCTCAGGCACACGAAGGTCATTTCATTTCAATTCATTAGTCTCTTTTTCTAGATATCTTGTAGGTAGAAACCTACACGGTGATACTTTATCTAGAGGGGCTTTATCAACAAACTCCGGTCCATTAATTGAATTAGCAAATTGGTTTTCAACCACTGGGTCATCTGAGTTAGGGTTTGCTATTAAAAGAGGGTTTGTTGTAGGATCAGCCTGGGTGAATCCATTCCTCATCAAAAAGGTCTCCCAACTATCACCTATGGTCGAGAGATGATACACCAACAATATTATAACAAGTCTATGGTGGAATAGGCTCGAATTGACACCCTTTTGTTTGTAACGTTTGGACATCTTACAGAGGCCCATCAATAGGTAAAAGGACATATCTAAATTGAAACCTATGAAATTCATGAGCAAACGAATATGGTATAGAAAAACCAATCCGTATTGACCTTCACACGTAACAAATTGTTTCAGAATTAACAACAAACTATGCCATCTAGGTTTTAACAGAGCGATAGGAATACCTTTGATGCAACAAGTGGTTTTACGAGATGTCATAAATAGACTCCACGAGAATTCTTCTATTCGGGCATTTTTAAACCACCTGTCACCCTTTTATGGAGGCCCTGTTGCTTTTCTCATGAATTCCTTGGTCAATTCTAACTGTATGTCTCCAATCTTGGCTCTGAAACCATCAAAGGTTTGTGCAAAGGCTTTTTCCATCTGAAGATCATAACCCTCGAATTTTTTGAGGAATACATCCCAGCCATGACTCTTTAGGTCATCGATAGGATCGTCATGGGATAATAAGGCTTGGCATCCGTTTGGCTCTATGCGAACGACGGGTTCCATGACCACTGTAACAAGGATGCAATAGAGATTACTCGAAATAGTTTTAGGTTGCAATCACATGAGCAACAAAAACAGGTCTGAACGGAGAGTGAAAACATGGAAATAGCAGAGCCTGTGGGTTATCATAACTCGGATAGTGAGAACAAAAACCAGAGGGTTCATTGTATTCTTTACCATCTCTCGCGATGAGTGCCAAAAACTACAGAGTACAAAACCCTATGCAGATAATGAATAACTTCATTAATGTTTTGAGCCAACAAGGTAAGGTGAAAACGCAAGTACATCAGGTCTATACTCATTGGCATAAATGTTGATACGACCATTAAACTTATGAAAATAATATCAAATCATTAACCAAAGTTTTTCATGTACCAAAAAAATTCGACAATGAACTATCGAACCATTGAATTCATAACAACCATATTAAAACCAAAAAATCGAAAATAGATCAATCAACCATTTCATGAGATTTGCATTTTAATTACATATGGATGGTTTTTTAAAGGATATTTCTAAGGCACAAAATTATTAAACCAAGCCGAGTTTTATGTTTAATTCATGCTTACAGTCATGAATTAAAAATAAAAAAAACGAAAAATGTAAGCAATAAAAATTTAATAAGGTAAGGTTTAATCCAACAATCATTTCGAAACTCTGAAAAATGATCACAAACTTGAGGTGATGGAAGCTACAGAAAAGTGTAATATCTTTCGATCGTGTTAGATATCAAAAATCATGTGTGGATACCAACACAAAGTCATAATCACTTAAAAATTTCAGCCATCTTGTTTGCCTGGCATTCAAAGTTGGTTGTTCAAAAAGATATTTTAGACCATTATGGTGCATTCTTAGTTCAAATCTCTTTCCCATGAGATAATGCCTCCACATCTTCAATGCATGAACTATGGCAGTAAAGTCCAAATCATGTGTGGCATAATTCCTCTAATTTTTTTAAAGCTTTATGGACTCATAACCAATGATATATCCATTCTGAGTGAGGACTCCACCTAGTCCTTCTTTGCAAGCATCTGTACATACCACAAAATTCTCCTTTGGGTCAACAATCTTTAAAATGGACACTAGTAAGTAATTCTTTCAACAGATTAAAATTCTCTTTACACTTTTCTACCCATTCAAATTTAATTCCCTTGTTTTGTAAAGAAGTGTTGAGATTAACAATTTTAGAGAATCCTTCTATAGATTTCCTGTAGTATCTAGCTAATTTCATAAAATATATGACTTTTGAAACATTCCTGGGTGCTAGCCATCCTCTAATGGCTTCAATAGTCTCTAGATCCACTACTATTCCTTGTTTTGAAATAATGTGTCCCAACTAATGGATTTAGTCTTGGTAAAAAGAGCACTTACTAAGATTGGAATAAATATGATCATCCCTTAGTATTTGCAATACCAACCTCAAGTGATGTTTGTGTTCTTCTTCTAATTTAGAATACATAAGTATGTCATCCAGGGACACAATGACAAACTTATCCAAATAATTTCTGAATATGCTCTTCATTAAGCACATAAAGACAATTGGTGCATTTTTCATTCCAAATGGCATCACTACAAATTCATAATGTCCATACCTGGTTCTAAAGGTTGTATTACTAATGTATTCTTCTTTGATTCTTACTCGGTGGTATCCCGATCTCAAGTCCATCTTTGAAAATATATTTTCTTCTCTTAGCTGATCAAAGAGGTCATCAATTCTAGGTAGAGGGTATTTTTTCTTCACAGTGACTTTATTTAGCTATCTAGAGTCAATACACAGCCTCAATGTTCCATCCTTTTTTTTAACAAAGAGTATTGGTCCTCCCCATGGTGAAACACTTGGGAATATGTAGTCTTTCTTTAACAATTCTTCCAACTGCATTTGTAGTTCTTTTAATTATGGTATGCTCATTCTATAAGGTGTCCTTCATTTTGGTTCAAATCTTGGTACTAAATCAATAGAGAATTCTATGTCCCTGTTTGGTGGTAATCCTGGTATTTCTTGGAATACATCTTCAAACTCTTGCAATACTGAATAATCTTCAAGACTTGGTCCTTTTGTCTTTTCTAGTTCCTCCACATGATTTGCATACAATTGAAACCTTTTCTAAAATATCTCTTCAACTGTAAGGATGAAATATTCCTTACCGAAATGGGTCTTGGAATTCCTTTCACAATGCTCTATTTTCCTTCTACGTTAAGGCATGCAAATGTCTTGTTATGGAAATATAGGACAACATGATGTTTGTACAAACAATCCATCCCGTTTAGGATATCATAAGATCCTAATTTTATGAGATTCATATCAACAACTGCATTTACTCCATTCAGATTTATTAGGTATCCTATGATTGTCTCATTGATCCTTATTTTGGTTCCAGTGGCTAGTTGAACCAAACTTGATTTTTTGAGCTTACTTTTCTCTAAATGTAATCTGTCCATTGTGTTAGGATCAATGTAATAATGGATTTCCCATGAGTCAATTAAAATAGAAACACGGCGATTAATGATCTTACCTTCCACTTCTATCATATTGGATTGGTATTCTGCTTGTTAATCTTCTAAGGATGCATATATTCTTGGAATATTTCTGCCCATGTCTGCTACTATGGTAGCCTCTTGGATGTTTTGCATGGTATTCATTTTTTCTTCTCAGTGAGGGAAATCATTGTACATGTGATCTTCCTTGCATCCTAAACATTTGATTGGTGGTATTCCCCTTTTTCCCAAGGAGTCTTTCTTATTAGAATCATCCTTAATAGTCTGATCTTGTTTATTTTTATTAGGGTTGTTTCTGTTGAAAGGAGGTTTGAATCCCTTTCTTCTCTAATCATATTTATCCTTCTTCTTATCCTTCTAATACTTCTACAAAGAGTCTCTACCCTTTCCTTGATCGTATAGGTACTTATCCTTTCTAATAGTCTATGTCAAAGTTCTAGGATCATCATATTGAATCTTCTCTTTATAAAATGACAACAGTCCACTCAAAAACCTTTGTATCTTCACCTTCTCATCCTTGATAAACCCCACATACTTCAACAATCCCAAGAAATTCTTTTCATATCCTCCCATGGCCATGCTTCCCAACCTGAGTTCAAAGAACTCTTGCATATTCTTGTCATAGAAGTGCTCTGAAAGGTATTCCTTCTAAAAATATCTCTTGAACTGATTCCAATTGATATTACTCTCATTAATGTGCTCCACTTGCTTCAACTGATCCCACCACATAACATCTTTTCCATGCAAATTATAGGTGGCAATTTTGGATTCTAGATTAAAGGACTAGTTATGAAATTGAAAATAATTTCTAATTCCTAATTCCAAATTCCTAATTCCTAATTTAAAAGCCTTATATTTTATTTTTTTTTAATTTTCATCCCTTTAAAGTTTGTGATTGGTAGGACCCCTTGGATGATTAAAATTTTGAGTTATAGCTCATGTTTTGATCCTCAAAGTGATTTTGGGTCTTAGAACCATTTTAGCTCATGACTTGTTTTGGTCCCCTTCATGACTTGTCCCTAGTTCGATCCCTCCCATGACTAGACTGATGTGACATACTATTATCTTCACTCATGACCTCATAACCATTCCCTTGCTGTCCTTTCCTACCTGTTCAATCATTTTTTAAACTGGAGCGCTACACACTCATCAGGCGGTTCCATAACACCTTATCCATTCATCATGATTTTCACTATGAGTTATGATTTCCACGATTGATGTCATGTTCCTTGTTTTTAGTGCTAGGAGTTAGTTAAAGAAGCCTTCAATATATTGCATTTAGGAGCCCTGGTAATGGTTTTTAATTTTGAAAAGTTCAACAGTGATGCGCTGCACAAATTCACAACTTCTGAGTAGGTGACAACAAGGCAACCAAGTTCGAGGCTGAAGCAGATTCGAGGGCCGAAGTTTTCATAATTTTTTCCTAAAGATCTCGTTGAAGATTCCAACAGGTGTCTACTCCACAGGTATCCCGTGTTGCCTCCTCTGCATATTAATTTTCACAATAAATTTGCACTTGGGTTTTGGTTTCTGAGCTTGCACAGTTGTAAGGGATCCGTCTTTTCATGTTGGCCTTGTCTTCTCTCTTTTTAGACCTGTAATATTCATTGCCTGTATCTAAGTCTGACTATTGTTTCCTGCCTTAGCCATTGAAATTGCAAGCTCTCAAATAGTCAATTCTCTTCGTATGCATTGCGCTACGTAAACCCTCTCTGCTTCCCCTTCTTCATTTCATCTTGGAGTTAAAAAAATTTACTCAATTGCAAAGAACCAATTCTGGATTACCCCCTCACTATTTACACTCTCAAATACCTATACAAGTCTAAGGGTGTAGTTTCCACAATCAAGCTTGGCTTACCAACACCATTTTGTTTAAAAGGGACAGCCTTGCACATTTGAAGCACGATTTAAAGTCTTCCTGATTATTACTATCCCATAAACCTTTAAAATCTCTCGTTCTAAGCCATGGAGACTCCTCAATCGAGGAAGACACACAAATGTGGAAAGGTGTTTAGGATAGAACCTGTGGACATGCATCTTTTTTATACAGAGCCCATGGCAAGGGAGATATTTCAAAGAGCAGGATGCCTCTCTTTCTGCTAGAATAATTACAATTCATAAGGCAAGCTTTATACTTCATAGACATGATTTACAACAGGGCTCGACCTTAGGGACATTACATCTTTAAACTCAACCTTCCTGACATTAATCCCGAAAGAAAACAATCCTTCATCCTTTGATGATTATAGGTCGATTTCTCTTTGCAATTTGTTCTACAAACTGATCACAAAAATCATTACCAATCGTCTAAATCCATCATCTATCGATCTCTATCCTGTGAACAACTAGGCTTCCTCAAAGGCATACAGATACTTGATGCTATAGGCACTGCACATGAGTGCCTTCACAGTATTAAAGAAAAAAAATCAAAGGCACTCATTCTAAAATTGGATCTAAAAAAGGCCTTTGATTGCATTGAGTGGGACTTTCTACGTTTGGTTCTGGTGCAATCCAGTTTCAGTCCGACCTCCATAAATTGGATTATGGGCTGTGTATCGAGTGCCACCTTCTCAGTTCTTGTCAATGGAGAAGCCTATCCCTTCTTTCGCTGTGGCAAAGGCCTTCGCCAGGGCTTCTCGCTTTCCCCACTTCTTTTTATTTTAGTCATGGAAGGTCTGAGCCTTCTACTAAAACTTGGCCAATCACAAGGGAATTTGACAGGGGTAAAGATTTCAAGGCTGATAAATATCCTTCATCTTCTTTTCATAGACGATGTCTTGATATTGACAAACGACTCTATACATGAATGGCATGAAATCAAGAACATTCTTCTTGTTTTTTTTAGGGCCATTGGTCTAAAAATAAACTGGTCCAAGTCTTCTTTCCATTACTCAAATCTCTTTGATCTGACTCTAAATATGTCTGAAGGTTTCAATTATTTGGGATATTTTATTAAGGCGGACTCCTACAAGATCGTTGACTGGAACTGGCTCTTGGAAAAAGTGAAAAGAAGAATTGATAATTGGTGCAACCACTGGCTCTCCCTCGGTGGACGTTTAACTCTCCTAAAAGTTGTCCCGAAAGGTCAACCAGTTTACTGGATGGCATTGGCAACCCTCCCTTTGATTGTGCTCCAAAAAATCTACAAGCTCGCTTTCAACTTCCTCTAGTCGGGTTGTTCAATCACACCCCGACTTCATCTCAATAGATGGGATACTCTTGCAAAGAAAAAAAACAAGAGTGGTTGGGGCCACAGAAACATTCTCTTCTTCAATTTAGCATTGGCAACAAATGCACTCCGGTATGTGTTAATAACCATAGGTATTTGGAATTATGTCATCATGGAAAAATATCTCCCATATACATGTTATCCACATTTTTGGTTATCAAGATGATGACATGATAATGACATGGTGATAGAAGATCTAACTCTTCTTTAAGATCATTTTCATGAAGAAAGTTACACTTATCAGCTTCTCAAAATCACTCTTTTGAAGATAGTACGCAGGCTGCATATATATTGTCTTGCGGAAATGCTTG